>VUQK01038547.1:27327-52556 GCA_015106715.1 Bujurquina vittata | reverse complement strand
TAAAAACAGCCTGTGGCTCTTTGGCGAATATTCCCCTCACGCTCCTCTCTCCGGTGCCGGGCTCGTCTATGTAGGGCATGCAGCAGGTTGTGTGTCGAGGACTCGGACGAGCGTAGGAGCGCGGAGGAACCCGAAGCAGCCACACACCACCCGGCCGCTGCTCCACTTTAAGGAGAGTGCGGCAGATAATAAACCACTGGACCCCGACAAATTTTCCGCGTCAACTCCCGTGATGACAGAGTTAGTTTTGACCTACCAAAAAAAAACAAAAAACTAATTAAGCTCACCCCATTCCCGTGACACATCTCTCCAGGCGGCCAGGTGGAGATGACATTGCAGCCTGTTACTCCATTCGGGTGCCCTCGGCAGGAGTGGGAATCACATTCGACTCTCCTTCGTTAGATTAATCCATCAATTTCCTTCCATTCAATCATCACTTTCCCCCCCTCCCCCCAAAAAAAGAAAAAAAAAGACAACCACACGGATAAATCCACCTGTCTGGTTATGAAGACTTCCTCCCTCCACCGCCACCTCTCCCACCGGTAGATAGGTAGTATTCCTCTCGATTTAGATGTCAAACGCCGTCCATTCAAGGGGAGAGACGGGGGTGGGCAAAAGTGGGGAAAAAAGCCCCTGACGCGCGGGGATCAGTTAGACTCTAGAATCCAAAATAATCGTTGGGTTGGAATCTCCAGCGGCAGCCCCGCGCGTTCCGCAGTGAGGGCTTGTGGACAGGTCCTTGCGCCTCCTCCTCCTCCTCCTCCTCCTCTCCTGTCCTCCTCCTTGCGCCGCTCGCGGATTCTTGGAGACTGAAGGGGGGATTCCGTCACAAATAACATCAAAACACACACACATACATATATATTCACACACTCGCTCTCTCTCCCTGTCTTTTCTCGCTCGCCCTCCCCCAGTCTGCTGCTCCCCACACGCGCTCTCCGAGCGAGCACCGCACTCCAAACCGCACTAAACAATTCGGAACAAGTTCAAACGGGTCGAGTTATTTTTGTAGCTTTCTGCGCGGCACGACTGAGGTGATGCTAGGCAGCCGACCGAGCAGTCCGGGCGGAGAGGAATAAGGAAATATTCTCCCAACAGTGTCTTTACCCCGCAGCCCGACCGCCCACGCTTCGCTAGCTGAAGGTACTTACACATCAGCCTAGTTAATTAAACATATAAGGGGTAGAGAAGGCAGCAGTGAGGGGGTGCAGACTTGGGTGACTTCATCTTCCCATTATAAAATACCAAAAAAAAAAAAAGATATGTGGCGAGTTAAAAAGGAGCGCGCTAGGGAAATTTCGCCATGTCTACCCCTCCGAAAAGAGCGACTCCAACTTCACAGCTCGTTAAAACTGACATGTCGCTTCCTTGTCTGTCCTTGTCGGGTTTTCTGCCTCTCTGGCAGGCGCTTTTCCTCGTGCGTCTTCTCCCAGAAAAAAAAAATGAAAGCGCAAGAGGGGAATGGCGCACAGCATCATCCGTAGTTTATGGCATCACCTGGTGCCATCTCTCCAAACGAACCCGCGCGTGCGTTTGTTCCAAGATATGTGTGTCGCTATTGTGCGTGTGTTTGTGTGCGTGCGTGCGAGTGCGTGCGTGCGTGCGAGTATGTGTGCGTTTGTGACGACTGTCTCGGCGTCAAACAAGTCGCCGCGTCGCGCCTCCTCTGCTCATCAGCTGCGCTCAGATAAAACATTTCAATATCCGCTGAACTGTTATAACCCAATCTATTGGTCCCACTGCAGATACCCCACTCTTCCTCAAAATTAAAACGCCGAGCCCTTCAAAATTACCGCACCGAAAACGTTTATTGCTGATTGTGTGTCATGTTCTCTCATCAGCGCCGGAGTTTGTTAAGAGCCGCGGCTCAGATAAGGGGGGAAAGAGGCAACGCGAGTGAATTACACAGTCTCAATTTAACATAATTAGCAGATCAAAACTGCAGCACAGGGGGTCCTCGGGGAACGCTGACACCCCCCTCCCCCACCCCATCACTCTCTGCATCTCCCTCTGAGTGTTGCCTTGGAGTCCCATTGCAGACAGATGGTGTAGATCCTGCATGGGGTCATGTTAGCAGGCCGGGGCTCTACTAGGACTGGCTGTCATAAGCTTAGTTACCCTTTGAGGCAAGAAGCAGCGCGGCATAAGCAGATCAGAGGGCTTATTATTAGGGAACAGTTCACTACCCTCTTCTTCCTCCTCCACCTCCTCCGCTTCTGTCCCTAGCATAACGTTGGAAAAAGAAAGAAAGGAAGAAAAATCTCCACCTGTTGAGGCCCTCTATCCTCCTCCGTCAGAGCTCGAGCCTCCCAGGCTTGGAATAAAAGAAACACATGATTGCATAACACTGGAGAGAGAAAAAAAAGGGAGAAGACCACACAAAAGTAGATAATGGTCTACTTTTCTTTTGAGGAATAATAAATCCTGGGGTTTTTGAATATAATAGGTCTGCTTTCAGACTCTCCCACCCACCATCTCCCACTGCTGTTTATCCATTAGAGGCATCCTGGTGGGACAGGCCAGACTCAGACACTGCCTTGGGAGCTGTACATTGTGTGATGCCATTAACAATGACTTTCAATTCTTAGTCTCTTAAACAAAAAATACCTCCAATGGAGTACGATTGTCTTATTCTATATTTAAGCACCGGACTGCTGCCAAGGAAATAAACTCACACATTTTTCCCAGGCCACTCTAAATACGCTTTGAAAAGCTATAATTTACTTAATCCCAGTCAAGGTGACGCACGCCTGCAGACCTCCCTGTAGCAGTTTCCGGGACGTGACCTTTCTAAGAGTTCCGCATGTGCAACACGTGGACTATACAGTGTACTGTCTGTATTGCAGGTGTTTACGCGGCTGATGGGAAACCAATAGAGTTACAAGAGCGTGAACACGCATCCCTGCTGATGTAATAGATTTATAACCGCTGGTCTCAGTCATCATGCATCTTTCATTGGCCAGCAGCACAATAAACAGAAGTTACCCAGGCATGTCGCGCTGCGGAGACAATGTTGGACGCACACGCAGACACTCAGCTCAAGTTCAGATCTGGCTCCCAGCATCCAAACAATGAGCCGCCTTTGCCTCTTCATTTGTGCCTTCTGATTAAATTTCACAGGGGTGTTGCTGATGGCTCATAGCAAGAGTGCGATTATAAAATATTTGAAAAACAAGGAAGACACATTATCACCGTGTTGTGCGTCAACAGTGTGCTAACTATTTCGTTATCGCTGTGTATAATTATTCAAGACAAAAGCTCATTTCACTAATGTTGTTTGGCTAATAGTCAAAGCCCCGTACTCTAATATTCCTGGAATGAATCCGAGGAGAAGGAAAAAGGGGAGTCCAATTAAAGCAGTTCCAGCTAAGGAATCAGCGGGCACACAAACAAACGGATAAACACATAAAAAAGAAAGAAAGAAAAGAAATTACAGGGGAGAGAAAGGGATTACACAAGGCCTCTGACAAAATAAAAAAAAATAAAAAAATAATGTGGGCAATTTTTGTATCCATGGTAACTGACTTTTTCAGTGTCACCACATTTTTTTTTTATCTTTTATTTTTTGCTGTGGCAGAGGCACAACCCAGATACGTATGGCTTTATGCTTTGCCACTACAAAGTCCCCATTCATAAACAAGTGGCCCTGCTACAGGACACCAGCCACTCATTCGCACCGACAAACATCGGCGCTGATCGCGCCTGTCCGGCCCACGGAGCACCTCTGCGGCTGCGCACGCAACGTGGAAACTTTCTGAAGCTCATGCTGCCAATTAGCTGCGCAGCTAGGGGTGTTAAAGCCTATCAATGTAAACTTGCAAACTGCATTTAATTTTTTTTTTTTTTGGGGGGGGGGTGCATTGTTTCCATGACAACAAGTACTGATGGCACACTTTGGGTTGCTTTTTTTCCACTATTTATATATTTGTGCTTTTTTTTTGTCCTTCTTTCTGATTGCCACACATGGTCATCCACCACAGTTCCAGCAGCCGCGCAGGCCTGCGCAGTTTTTAACGCGCACTGGCAACTTCATCCAAGCACACACTAGATATTATCTGACAATCACCAACGCTTTGATTGTCAGGCAAACACAATAGAAAATGCACAAAAGCGTGATTCACATGTATACTTGAAGACAGCTGCAAGTAAGCTGCTTGGTAAAGAAAGTAGGTGGGCTGCGTTCAGCCTAATGACTGCACGATGAGCTCAGAGGAGAGGCAAGCCTACGGGACGAATTTGTCTTTTATACAATGACTGTTCATTTTCTTCTCAGACGAGGCGCTGCCATAGCAAAGACATTGCCTTGTAGGCCACAGTACATGGCTTTATATAGGCTCAGGAAATGAATCACTCCATCAATATATGGCAACAAAATAAACCGAAATGTATTCAAGGCTCTCTATCTGGAACACAGCGATGTGATATCTGGCACTTACGGAGTTATAGATATTCTCTCCCTGGTCTGCCTTTTTTTACTTTGTCTCCCTCCCTCTCTTGCACCCTCCACCCTCTCTCGCCCACAGAGAGTGGGTGACCTGGAATGAGCTCTCCCACAGACGGCTCTGCTTCCAGCCAGAGAGGGGCAGTATGCAGAGCTCGGTTCTCCAGCCTTTGAAAACTGCTCATCTCAAACCCTGATGGGTGATTACTCCCTGTCACTCTGCCGAACCCCGTGAAAGGTTCACGAGTGCAGCGGCCAGAATCAATTAACCGGGAGTGATGCACTGCTGTGTCTTCTCCACTCGGCTACATCAGCAATTATCCTTAGTTTGAAAAGGTCAGTCAATAATTTAATAATTAATTGCAAGGAAGAAATTAGAAAGTCTTGAAGTGCTCCAGTGATACCTGTGTTCATGAAAATTGCCCGTCTTCACTTTCACAACAACAAAAAAAACCTCAACCACTTTAAAAACAGGTGAACTGAATAAGCGCACAATTCAGACTTTTTAAAAGCTGAAGAAAGTTCAGCCAAATTAATTGGCACAGGCTAAGTTGGGGGATTTGAATAATTCATATTCTGAATATCATTAGAAATGAATATATATATGACAACTTCTAAGCATACTTACCTGAGGTTCAAAGTGTATAAATTCCATACAAAAATGTACCTCCAAGTAAGGGTCTCAGCTCTAGGAGTACATAAAGGAGAAAATAATTCATACACTTACAACTAATAACACTAATTTGGGAAAAATGCCTATATGGTTTCTTAACGTAGTATCTCTGTGAGGGGGTTACTGCCACTCTTAAAATAAAGGGACAGTGAAAAGTGTGTCGCAGTATGCGGCATTTCTGTTTAAGTCATTTTTAAAAGTTATTTAACTGCATTAACTTGGAAGCATCCTGCAGTTTTTTATTGAAATAATCCAATAAAAGGACAATTACGGACCACCATCAACTGCTTTAATGTTCTCCATAAATACTGAATTTGCCTGAGTGCTCTGCTGGACTGTTGTTACACTTACGTGTCCATCTGTGGAGAACAGCCTCTGCTGCAATGCTGCAATCAGGCAAAGCCATCGTTGCACAGAACAGTGTGTTACTGGCTTAGAGTTTTTTTAAATGAGAAAGATTACCAGACTATTTTGTGTTGAATTTGTAAAGTGGTCAGCTTGTCTCACTTTTATGCGTCTGCACTGGTGACAGCCACACTCAACAGCATTATGTTTTGTCTATCCACTCCTACCCACAACATTAAAAACCACCAACTTACAAAACAGCTTTGAGGCGTCAGGGACGGATTTATTTTTGGTTGTCAAAAATCAAATTTCAGTGTCCCTTTTTGGCCATAACTCAAGAATTCATATGCTAATTATCACAAAAAGTGAACAGAAATTATTAATAGGATAAAATGAAAAGTGATGATATTTTCCAAAAGGTCAGAGGTCAACATAAGATATTAATGTTTTGAAAAACACTTTTCTGGTCATTATCCAATCTCATATTTCAGGACCAGAAAGTAATATTGTGATCACTGAACTGGTGCGACTCATCTTTAATGCTCATCTATTAAATTCCCCTTAAAGTCTTCACTACATGGAGTATATTATATAAATCTGCCTCCAACACACATGCAGCTGCACTGGTTGGCAGAGGCAAGGAAGATCTTTTAGTTTCTTGAAAGCTGGGCTTAGTGCTATATGTTCTACAAAAATGCCATAGACTATATATAAAGGATGGCTGACTGTCAGGCTCATGAAAGCAATGTAGAAGCTCCTTAAAACTCAGCGAAGGAGGGGTACTTCTCAGGTTGCAAATCAATTGTATTGAACTCTATGGGGGAAAAAAGTCACACTTGATCTATGACCTCAATAAGCATTGCCCTACGTTGATGGTCTCAGTCACCACTTTGCAAGTTCAGTTTGTAAATTAAATTATTGGAATTGGAAGTGAGATTTAAATTTCAAATATTTGGGCTCCCACCAATTACGACAATAAAACACCTGCTACAAAATGATCATCATGATATGATGATAACTGTTTTCCATACAGTTTTGTCATGAATCAAACACACCCCTTGCCTTTACCATGGTGTGGTTTTGAAAAGAGCTCAAACTTACTTGCTGTTTAGTTTAGCTCCATCTAAAATGACTACAATAGAGCCTTTGTTCAGCAGCATCTATATACCCAACTCCAACAAAAGCTAAGTCACTGTGTAAAATGTAAATCAAAAACAGAATGCAGTGATCTGCAAAGCTCACAAACCCATATTTTTGTCACAACAGACCACAGGAAACATATCAAAGTTTAAACTGAGGCATTTCACTATCTCATGAACATATTAGCTCATTTTGAATTTAAGTTGGGACGGGACAACTAAAGGCTGGAAAAGTAAAGTGGTACTCCAAAGAAACAGCTGCAGGAACATTTTGCAACTGATTAGGTTGCAACAGGTCAGTAACATGACTGGAAAGGCACCATCATTGCTGAAAGGTATTTATAGGTTTTAGAGCAACATATGCTCCCAGCCAGATGACGTCTTTTGCAGGGAAGGCCTTGCATATTTCTGCAAGACAATGCTAATCTACATACTCCATCTATTACAACAGCATGACTTCAGCGTAGAAAAGTCCACCTGCAGGCCGAAAACATTTGGCACATCACAAAAGGAAAAGACGACAAAGACGACCCAGGACGGCTGAGCAGTTAGACTCCAATATTAGACAAGAGTGGGACAGCAACAATAATGTGTTGGTTCCTTCAAATTCAACATATAATATTAAAATGGTCCACTTTTATCAATTTAAACATTTAATATGTTTTCTATATGTTCTACTGTTAATAAAATATGGGTTTATGAGATGCAAAAACCATTGCATTCTGTTTTTATTACATTTTACATGGCGCCACAACTTTTTTGAAATTGGGTCTCATTGAACCTCCCAAGGTTCCTGTTCCTGAACTGTTTGCTGGTTTCCTGGCAAGCTGTCAGAGATGCAGAAATTGTCCAATACATATTAGTTAGCAAGCTTTGGGAATGCTGGTCATTAGGTTGAGAAACCTTTGGATAAAGTCAGGCTAAGTCATTCCCCCCATCTTCCAGTAAACTATTCCATAAGTATGTAAGAAACAACTGGCAGGTTTCATGAAGCAGACAAGAAGCTGCAGCTGACAATCACAGGAGTCATATGGAGGTCACAGCCCTTCTGTTCTGTAGCATTATGATACACAAACGAGAGCAGAAAGTGCACCCACTCCTCAACAAGGCCCAGCTCAAGTAACAACCTTGGATACACACAAAAACATGCAGAAATTATGCAATATAGTTTATCTGGGGAAGTACATATATAGACTGTGTTGGCTAATTTGCACTTAAAGCACCAGGGTACACCTAATTTGACAGCTTGGAAATTTTCAAAGCTACAGGAAATCCCATTTGTATATTGTGTGCGTATAGAGTGTTAAATTCTCCGGGTGCTCCAAGTGTACGTTGGGTACTCGGGGCACTACAGCCAAGAAGTCGGTGCAATAGAGCATTTCAATGTTGAGACGGTAGCCAAATCAAACTAATTGGTCCAGTCCACAGAACAATTTAAAATAGCTCATCTTGAGGCTGTAACTTTTTATGACCTTTCTATTATCAGCGTAGCCAGAGGGTGCATTAAATCTCTTACTGGCAATAACAAAAGCCTGACCGTGAGATTGAAGCAATATTAATTTTCAGATTACCGCAGATCTCTTGATAAGGACAGACAGTGTGTCCTCTAAATACAAGATTTACTAAAATGCTAAAAGGTTTGTCAGAACTTATTAGCTGTTTTCACTAGGTGTCGGAGAGGCTGTTTGTGTGTTGGTGCACAGGACAGCACAGGACTCAGTGAGATGCTGGATGAAACTGATTGTGAACATGTGAACCAGCAAATATTTACAGGTGAACTATCCCACTCCAGTGATGTATTTTTAGATCCCCTTTGAACTCTTAAAAGCCACAAGAGTACTCGATACGCTTGTTTTCCATTAACTTTGACAAGTAAAAAAAAAAATACATGTAATGATGTTAGTCAGGAGAGTAGCTTATAAGTTTAGTGTTGTCGATTACACATCAACTAGACTGGCAAGACTTTATCTGGGGATAACTCCCCGATTATGGGGATGAATCCAATAACCAGATAATAACATAAAACCCTCAGCCCGGCCATCAGCCAAATGCTGATCCTGTGTTCTTGGTGGTGGAGGGAAATGTTAAGGTTGAATGCCAGCATCAGCAAATCGGGTTAATAAGGAGAAAATGATCAGTTGTGGCTTCTCTGGGGATGAGAAAATATAGTGGGCTTATTTGCTTGGATGCTGTAAAGAAGAGCAAGTAAAATATTCTATTTTCAAAGTCTTAGAGGGAGTAATTATTGAAATATTAAAAAGGAAAAAACTCCTGAGGCGCTGGCTGAGGGATAGACTGAACAATTACCTGAAACGCTGCCAAGAGATTTTACCATTGATCAAGTGACTTTGTAAAAGTTCAGCTTCGGCTGCATTCCCTCACTGTGAGTTTGTGTTTCAATCAATATTCCTCCATCAAAAGTATGACAAATCACCAAGCAAGTGATTTAGTCATTTTCTGCCATTATTCTCTTACATTAAATCCTGTAAATGTTGATTTAAAAGGTAAAAAGATGTTTTAATCAACTCGATACTTTGAATATGATTAATGAATTTATCAATCAATCACTCAGTTTGCTCAGACGAGTGACCCTACTCAGTGTGCTGGCACACAAATCCAGAGTGTCCCCGTTTGGTCATTCTGTAATTTCATGCAGATTGGTTTTTGAGACATTTTTCTCCTGAATGAGAAACTCCGACTCTGCAAGGATATTGTCCATCTGTTGCATCTCCTAAAAGACCACCGAGGGATTGTGGGGAGGTGCTATTATGCAGTCTCTCTCTCTCTCACACACACACACACACACACACACACACCACTCTTTGTAAGGTGATGCCGTAGCATTTTCTTGGCACATATGGTGTGGTCGATGTGATCAGTGAAGGCCACATTAACATGCCTCCAGTGGGATCACTTGTTTCCTATCAAAGGCAGCGTGTTTTCCACCTACTGTGTAATCTTCTATGACGCCTTTGCATGTTGATACCCTGCACCTGTGAGAATGTCACAAACACGCTGTTAAAGACTGACATACTGTTAGTTTCGCCATTACTTATACACTCACTAGCCGCTTCATTAACTACACCTTGCTAGTATGAGGTTGGGCCACATTTTCCCTTCAGAAGTGCCTTAATTCTTTGTGGCACAGATTCAACAAGGTGCTGGAAACATTCCTCAGACATTTTGGTCCATATTGACATGATAGCTTCACACAGCTGCTGCAGATTTGTCGGCAGCGCGTCCCAAAGGTGCTCTGTTGGACTGAGATCTGGTGACTGCGGAGACTTTTTGAGCACGGTGAACTCACTCTCATACTCAAGAAAATGATTTGAGATGATGTGACATGGTGTGTTATCTGCTGGAAGCAGCCGTCATAAGATGGGTACACTGTGGCCACAAAGGAATGAATATGGTCAGCAACAATACTCAGGTAGGCTGTGGTGACCTCAGTGACCTTGTAGGTGGTTACAGCCATGGCAGCCAGTGTGGTCTTCTGCTTCAAGGTTCGATGTGTTGTGCATTCAGCTTGGTAGTAACAAGTGATTGAGTTATTGCTGCCTTCCTATGAGTTCAAAACAGTCTAGTTATTCTCTGACCTTTGGCGTCAATGAGACACTGCTGCTCACTGGATACTTTCTCTTTTTCAGACAGTTCTCTATAAACCCTTGGGATGGTTGTGTGGGAAAATCCCAGCAACTCTGGCACCAGCAATTATGTCATTCACAGTCATTAAATTACCTTTCATCCTCATTCTGATGCTTGGTTTGAACTTCAGCAAGTCGTCCATTTTCACCATGTCTACGCGCCTCAATGCGCTGAGTTGCCACCATGCAAATGGCTGATTAGATATTCATGTGAATCATCAGTTAAACAGGTGTACCTAATGAAATGACCAGTGAGCGTACATCTTGGGTAGTAATGTCAGTGTCAGAACTTCGCTGGCTACACTAGGAAATCTTTAAAAGGTAAATGTACCGGTTATGTGAAATAAAATATGTGGACTCACACTTTATGTACCTTTTCAAATGTCATTGCAGCACTTCACAAAGCAGGCAATCCTTTTTTTTCAGTGCTATAAATCCTTTCTGGTAGAATAATATACTTTTGATTTCTTCCCACAAACATTCAATGACTCATTATAAAGATCTTACTGAAAGTGCAAGTACATGCCCCTTAAGCACATTTTTAAAATCCATTCTGAGAAATGCCAGGTTTAAAAGCAGGCAATCCCCCAAATTGGAGAAAACTGGGACAGCTGTGATTGTTACGCTGAAAAAAAATTTGTTAGAGAAACCCAAACTGTATCCATTACAATGAGATTGTGTGGCTGATTTTTTTTTTTTTATGTGGCCAGCTGTTTGGATTGTAAGCACATGTGTAAAAGAAGAATGAACGTTATTTACTAAAACAATAATTTTCAGGGGGGCGAACCAGCATCCAGTCAGCAGATTCCTGCTGGTACACTTTCCTCTTAAGCATGCAGATATACACACCACATGGTATGTGCAGCAATTTAGTAATTAGTCTGGTCGGATTCATGTGACACAGCAATGAATGCAGAGATGTGTGTATGTGAGTCATAAGTAAACAAGTGAGTGTGTCATGACTTAAATGAGGTGAACTTACTCCAGCTGCTTCTTGACATTATGTCTGACGTTCTCCAGCTGCTACTGGAGGTTACCCCATCCATTTACTCTTCCCGCAGAGGGGGGTGAGACGGAGAGACACAGAAACTATAAACAGCTTTTGCAAAATCTTTATGCTAATTAATCATGTGCCAACTTCAGAGGGTTTATGTGGGGAGGTATGGAGAATTTGCTCAAGAAATACCTTTGGTGGTTCCCTCTCCCATGCATCCTCATTACAATCGTTGCTGCCTGTGTCTTTTCTGGCAAAAACACTGATGTAGGTGGACTGACCATCATGAGTGGCCAACTGGGAGTTCAAGGCCAGCAGCGAGCTGAGAAAGCCTGCCCCCCCTCCGTCCCTCCCGACGGAGAGGAAGAGCGAGCACACAGCGTGTGATGAGGGGGTGGGGGATGTAGAGGGCATCACTTGATCACTCGTCCATGGTTCTACTTTTAGACTATAGTTTAATTTCTGTTAATAGAAAAGAACATACAGCTCATGAATATAAAATACTGGTGAACTATAAACATTTATAGGCATCCTGTGGAAAGGATCATTTGAAAACACATACAGTGTAAGAATAATTGCTGCAAACCAGTTGCAGTTGAGTCGTTTTTGCAGGGGGCGGGGTCCCTTAAGGCAATAGTATGAGCAACACTTGAAGTTAACTTATTAAAGGTTAGCATTTGGGTTAACCTGCATTTGCTTTTCTTTCATATTAAGGGTTATAAATTTTATCTTCACAACAGACACTTTGCACATCAGGACATGGGGTCAGTAATAAAATCAACAATGATTCTGTGTGAGAGTGAGTAAGCATGAGTGACACCAGCACCCTGAAACTGAGGCAGCTAAACACAATTCATCTAGAAAGGTCAAGCTTAATTCTCTTAAATGTTTGACCGTCACTCCAAACAACAAAGTCCACGCAGAGTTTGGCATTTTTTTAAATCATTCAAATACTTTAAATACTATAAAGCTTCTGACTTTAAGACTTTTTACCTGCAAACTGAAACTAAGCTTGGGAGCTAAGCCTGGCTCAACAAGCAACTTATACAAGTGTGATGTGGAAACTTGTAGCTTGCACAACACAAACAACTCAAAATTTGGACTTTTTTGTGATGCAGGAGACATTATGTATCCAGTGGTGAAACTTTTGAAATGAAGAGCCTGTCCATGGGTGGGGCTTTCAAAATAATTTCTAATTACGTGCTTATTTTTTAATTAATGTAGCTTCAGTGGTGTTTTATTTTCTTGTGTTAATTTATTTATATTTATTTTTCAGCTGCTACTCACTGACCCACCAGTTTCCCTCATGTCTGCTGCTTTTTCAGTTAATGCCAGCACCCACTACAAGACTTTTGCATTGATTTTCCAATCCTAAGCAAACTTGATCCTACACCTGCACACCTGCTCCACCAGCTGCATAGTACGTGCATATACCAGCACAGTAATAGGACAGATTCAATCTCACTCTTAATATTTGCTTACATGTTCTCGCTCAACTCACCTCATAAGCTCACTGAACGCATTCTGCCCTCTGTTAAATCAATCAGATTTTGCCATGACCTGTGAAACTGCTGCCGGGAGCCGTCATTTTAGTGTCAGATCAATGAAACCCTCACTCAGCTCCAGTTTCAGCACTCCCTGGATTGAGCTCATCAACAGTCCTGCCCCACATCTTCAGATCATTCTTCACCTCTACTCCATCACCAATGTCTACACTCCACTGAAAGTTTGAAGAGCTTGTCACAAACCCATATGATGACGGCACTGCAACTCAAATGCATTTAATTAGTTTTTAAGCTTTTCCCTCCCTTGACTCGGTTCAGTTTGGAAAAGCTAGCCACTTCTGGAATTTTTTTTTTTCTTCTCTTTTTTCCCAGTGGACCGTTTGACTTGGCGTGTTGTCTGCACAGGTGCGGTTAACACAATTAAAAATGGCTGCATTGTGCATGCTGGCCTCTTTGGGACGCATGATGGAACTGAACTCGTTAATGAAATTAGTTTCACCTGTGCCTTTCCTCGTTTGCCAAGTTCAAATGTGGGGTGTGAAAAAGGTCTACTGCAGCCTGCCTGCTGTCTTCAGAGACCATTACCCCAGCTAGTTTCTTTGGACTTCTGGCTGACTGCCTGATCCCTTCTGGCTGTGTTTGCCTCTGATGGTTTGCTACCTGTTACTGACCTAAATGCTGCCTTTTGACAAGTAAAAGCCTATTTTTGTCCCACTACCTGCTGTGTTTGCTTGTGGGTCTCACTTCAAGTCTTTTATAGATATAGTGTAATTTTTGAGGCTTCAATTAATATTTTTTAATGAGCAGAGCACAGAAACCATGCCAACATCAGTAAGCCAGTTAAGTATATAATGTACTACATTGCTTTTTAGTCATTAGCTCTTGGGATATTCCCATCTTTGCTAGTCACCTGAACCTGTCAACAAACCTGGACCTCATTACCCCACACTGTGTGTACCTGCTTAGTAATTCAACTCACTTTTCCAGATTGTCTATTGCAGCCTTTTTTTCTGTAACTACCTACCTGCCAGTGTGCCTGCCTGCATTAGTAACTTTGAACCCAGCTAGTTTTTGGACTGTTGGCTGCCTGCCTGATTCCTTCTGGCCCTGTTTGCCTCTGCTGACTGCCTACCTGTTTCTGACCTACATCTTGCCTTATGCCTAGTAAAGCTTATTCTCTCATACTTACTCCTACCTGCTGATTCTGCCTCTGAGTCTGACACCTGTTACAGTGCTAACCTAAATTTTGAGCATCCTAAATGTAGGGGCAGAGAACATGGAAACCATTCCAACAATGGCAAGTGCAACAGAGCATAGCCATAAAAAACAAATGCAGTAACAGGTTTTGTCTAAAGTGTTTGTGCCAGCTCAAACTGTAAACCAAATGAAGCAGGAGCTAATAAAGGGCACCAGATGATGGAACTATTCTTCTTCTTGTGCTCACCTGAATGTTTGCTTTCATTAAATTTCATTACCTGTTGATGGGTATTTAAAATGCCAAGTGTATTTTTAAACACTCTTTAAAAAAACAGACTGTACTGTATCTTTGTAGACAATACGGTATTTTACTGTCTTCTCTGTGGCGTGTGGTGTTGCTGCCGATCTGCTGAAGTTTGCCCTTCTGAATATAAATTTATGGATCCCTCCTCCTTCCTAAGCATCAATATGCAAAGAGGAAGAGAGAACAATTTGATAGATTACAGCTGCACATCTTCCACATATTGTGTAATATGAATAAATGCCTCAGATTGCAGTACAATTAGTCAAAGCCGAAAGTCTGCTGGATTTAAGACCGCAGGTGTCCCTTCTGCTACGCGACACTGCTCCATGTTTAAATAAGAACATATCAGCTATGGGTGGACTACTTTCCTCTGCTTAAAAAGATCAGAAATTGTAATTTGGCTTCATGTAACAAGCTTATGAGATGCATCAGCTTTTAGATATATTCCATTTCTGTGCTTCTGAGCGCCAACCCAGGTGCTATCTCCGTTCCACAGTACCATCCCGACATGAAAGCTCGGTCTCAGAACCGAGTGGTTCCCGATGATCAAATAAGCACCTGCTGAGCAGAAAACAACATGATAATTTCATCTCTGTTGCCCCTTTGCTCTCATATGCTTGAGAGTGGGGAAGATCTAAAGCTACACTAAGCGAACTTACAATGTTGTGTTTTCAAAACACCCAGAGGGGAGAGATGCTGAAGCTGAATCATGTTTTAATAGCCCTTTTCAAGAAACACAGCTAAGTGGATTTTCTGTAATAAATGTTTTGAATGTGGATAAATATCAGATTTGTTTATCCAAATGAAAGCTCATTCCCAGAAGCTATTCAGAAGACAAATAATGTTACTTTCCATTACGTGTAAGCGATAACCAATCAGTCAGATATCATCCTGTGATGGGAGGTTGCTATTTATTAAAAACAAAGCCAAACTGTCTCAAATATAACATTATTTCGCCACATCTGCTTCCAGTAAATCCCCCCTCTCCTCACTTTTTTACAACCTGAAAGCTTTAAAATGAAAACTCTAAAATCTAAAAACTCAGAATTTTTTTTTTCAAAATATACTGAGCAGGAGATTTTTTTTTTTTCTTAAAACATGAACTTTTGGTGATAAACTATACAAAAGACAAAATCAGTGAGAAATGTGGATACAATAAGAGCAGTATAACATCCAACAAGAAAAAACTCCACAGATGGCCTGGTTATACGATATCTGTCATGCATGATCATTTATCATGTCCATATACACATATTGTGACAAAATGTTATTTTTATTAACTGTTTAGAGGTGAGTGATGCTGTTACATGATTGGCTGTTACTTTGCGTTCTTGCATGCTAAGAAAACCAAACTAAAGGGTTAAGTGTGCATTCAGGGGTTAATTACATATTAAATATTTTGGTGAATAATGTACTGTTAAGCTAAATGCAAGGATTATTTATTGTCAAAGGTATTTTCATTTATTTTAACATATTCACATATACACATGCACATGTTGTACATATAAAGATGTGATGCATCACTAAACAATTACAAGTTATTGGGCCTTAGAAATTAACATTTCAAAGTTAAAAAATTACATTTAGCCAAAATAATAAAGCTGGTCTTTTTTTCAACAAAACAGTGAGTGGTTGTAAAAATCTGTTTTTAATCAATATTTACATTATGCAGAAAAATCTACTAGTTAATAAAAGACATTTTAAAATTATTAAATAACAAAAAAATGTAATTAAAAAATTTGCAAGAATTAAGAATGTGTTTGTTCCAAGATTAAATTATTTACCTGCCACTTTCAGATGTTAAAGTCATGAGTTCTGGTGACTAGATGTCTAACAGACTGTTAGAAATGTCACAAAATAGGTCATTGTGCGTGTACATAGTCCTGGCTCTAATTAAATGATATAAATCAAACCCCAGTAAATGTAATTGGGTACTTCAGGCACTCATGTGCAACATTTGAGTGATATTTAGGAACAATGTTCCAACACTCTTTTAACCTAATAAATACTATTTTCTTTTTAAATTAAGAAATGAAGACAATTTGTAAGCAAATAATTTTACTATAGCAAATATTCAATGTACAATAAGTTACTCTGTGTAAGTTCACAGAACTCTAAAACCTCATTTGAATGTGAGAAATAAATATGTTTTCTCAGCTTATGCATAAGGTGACTGCCACTTGGTTTATATGTTATTTTGTGCTGTATTGCATATGTGACCTATTAATTCATTTATAGTGAACATGCATTATAATAAACCAACAGGACTGTTCTCTTGTTATTTCATGATAAATTACAAAGATAAAATATATGAAATTAATTCAAATTGTTGAACTTGTATCTGTGAGCTTTTTACTGGAACTCTCAATATGAGGTCCAAACCAAACCATAGAAGACAATTGAAGCGGATGATGACAGAATTCTTTCTATGATTAAGAAAAACTGCTTCATAATAATAATCTAATCAAGAACACTTTTGAGGGTGTAGATGTATTTCGGTCAAAGCCTAATCGAGAGATGCCTTTATGAATGGAAATAGAGATGGTTTACAGCAAGGTGCAAACTGCTGGTTACACTCACAAACAGGAAAGCCAAGTCGGTCACCCAAGTTCAACCCAGTGAATAATGCTTTTCAGTTACTGAAGACAAACAAGAATTTAAAGAGACCCACAAAAAAGCACCAACTGAAGGTGGCTGCAGTAAAGGCGTGGCAGAGCAGCTCATGGAGGAAACACGGCCTTTGGTGATGTCCACTGGTCCTCTGACAATGAGGGACAATGTATAAAAGTGCCTGAAATTAATGCAACACTTTAGTCACAATTTTGAATTACAGCTAAAGTTTACCTTTCGGTCACATATTGATTGTCTATCTAAAATCCACTGTTGCCGTATACACAGGTAGCAATAAAGTTTTATCTTATCTTTTTACAAAAAATGTGCCCTTGTCCAAAAACAGTTTTTTTCCAGAACATCAAGGTTTCCCTCATAAAAGATCTTTGAATTTCTGCACAGCAAGCCGTCGGCATTATGCAAGCCCATAAATACTACTGCCATACATCCTATTGTCATTCAAAGTAATGCTCCCCCCCAAAAAATGCAGATTCTTAGCATCTTGGACACTTTAAGACAATTTGTCATCGTTAACTAACCTACACACACACACACACACACACGCACACACGCACACAGAAACTCACACATACTCCATCCATCATGAAGAGGGTGTTTGAGTGGTTACACTGCCCAAGAGTCTCGGCGGATTCTGCAGGTGTGATCCGTGTTTGGTTGTGATAATCTGGCCTGTGGATAAAAGACAGAAGCACAAAAGCAGCAGTTTTTGTGAGTGGCAGGAACAAATTCACTGTGGTTTGGAGTGCAACAGCAGTCAGGTGCGTCTCTGAACAGGAAGGGATTCAACATGTGACTCAAGGACACTTTAGCAGGAGCAGCAGGGATTATCTGAAACTGATGGACACACAGCAGGACCCTCACTACTCCAGCAGCCTCGGTATTCTCCACTATCCTGCCTATCCAGGTGGAGCCTCTATTAAGTGGATATGAACGTATATACCCTGCTGCTCTCCTCTCTTCCCGGCACTTTGCTTCTCTCCCTCTCAGTCTATAGATTTGTCTCTCCCGTTTCTTGCGCTTTTGTGCGCAGACAAACACACACACCTACATGGGTCCCTCAGTCCCAGTGGGACTCCTCTACACTCACCCTCTGACCTGCTACAGAGAGTGCTTGTCTCAGAACAGCTGTTCGTGCTTGAGATGCCGCTGTCTTCTTCAGCAGGAAGACTAATGCTGGCGATCTACTCACTGCTCTTCTGCCTGCAGTCCAGCCAGCAAAGCCTAGTAGCAGGAAAGCTCACGACTGCATCTATTTCAAACTCAGAATAAGGAAGCCAGAGCTTTAAGGTCTTTACGTCTTTGAGGGTTTTTGTTTTTCATTAAGAAGCCCAACATTTGTTTTCTTCATTTAAAAAAAATGACCATTTCTCTCTCATATTCCTCTAATATTTCTCCACTCAAATAACTTGATACCTTTGGCACCATTTTTTACACTTGAAACATGACCTTCCACTAACTGGATTTTGCTTTATGTGTTGTTTGAAAAAAAGGCAGCTTCAACATGCAGGGTGACACTGTAACTTTCCTTGACTGATTTACTCTAGAGGTGCCCAGGAACATGTCAAGCATGATTGATATTTACTGTTTTGGGGGCCCTAAGCGAGCTATTGTCGGGGAGCAACAATTTCTAGCAACTACTGAATGTAATGGCTCCAAAACAGCCAAATCATTCAAGCAAGGTTTTCATCCAGAGACAATAAAATAGCACAGACGCCTGAAGCTGTCGCTACCCCGTAGCTCTCTAAAATCACAACAGAAGCACCCAAAGAGTGAGAGTCATACCCTCTGCTATTATTTATTGGATCCAGTGGTTCCCCCTGTTTTTCTTTTCTTGTTTATTCTAAAATGAGGCAATATCTGCTTGCAATCAATCCTCACAGGTTACAAATAAATACATTTTGGAGTCCTGAAACAATCCACCAATTCCAAAAGGCAACTTATTAAGGGAAAGTCTTATGAAATTAGTGCTCTTCTTTTTTCTTCTTCTTCTGGCTGCTCCCTTTAGGGGTCAGCACAGTAGATCATCTGCCTCCATTTCATCCTATCCTTTCCCATCCTTAGGATCCTCCTCTGTCATACCAGCCCTCTTCATGTCCTCCTTCATTACTTCCATGAATCTTCTCTGTGGTCTTTTCCTCACATCTGGCAGCCACATATTCAACATCCTTTGTTCAGTATAGCCACTACCCCTCCTACATGTCCCAACCATCTCAGCTGTCCTTCTGATGTACTCATTTATAATCCCATTCATCCTGGCCATTCCTAATGAAAATCCTCAACCCTGCCACCTCCAGCTCCACCTCCTTGTTGTCAGTGCCACCATCTCCAAACCATACATCGCAGCAGGTCTCGCTACCATCTTGTAAACCTTCCCCTTCACTCTTGCTGCTCTCCTTCTGTCACACATCACCCCTGCCACCTGCTCCGCCTTGCCTGCACTCTCTTCTTTACCTCTCTTGATTTTCATGGTTGACCCCATGAATTTAAACCGTCACTATCTGCATGTTCACCTTTCCACCTGTCTCTCTCATTCACACACATATTCTGTCTTGCTTCTTCTGTCATTCCTCATCTCTCCAGTGCATACCTCCATCTCTCCAGGCTCTATTCCACCTGCTCCCTCCTCTCACTACAGATCACAATGCCATCTACAAACATCATAGTCCACGGAGACTCCTGCCTGAACTCACCTGTCAGCCTGTCCATCACCCCTGCAAACAAGAAGGCGCTTAGAGCACATCCCTGATGTAATCCCACCCCCACCTTGAGCCCATCTATCAATCTTAGCACACACCTCACCATGGTCTCTGTCCTCTACATGTCCAGCACCACCATCTCATTCTTCTCTGCCACTCCTGACTTCCTCATCACAGATCCTCTCTTTTTATATTCTGGTTATCTTACAGCCCTCATCTGTCTCTTAGATTGAATATAAAATATGTTTTGGATAAGATTGGTGCGCATTTTGGCCAGCTGTTTACGCCAAGTAGTGACTGAAGAAAAGTGCAGTTCAGTGGGCGCAATGATGACAGCAGAGCGCAAAATCTGGTTTAAAAAACGAGCGGAGAGTCCGGACAGCCGACTGCACTCATCTGCACTACCTGTTGTAGCGTTTGCGATCAACAGCTATGAAACATGTCCACCAAAAATCGAACAAACGCGCCCACTGGCTGAACCCTACAGCATGAAATTCGCTGTTTCCTTAACAGCGCCAAAAATAGCACGAACGTAGCCAAAGGCTTTTTTTCCCTGAAACACCAGCGAGGTCTTCTCGCTCTTCGCGGCTCGCCACAGTAGGTTTAATATCAAAGCCAAGACCTGTTTTGATACAGGCGGGCCAGCCGGTCATGTGGGGGAGACGGCAAGGTCGTCTGGGTTATGGAGTGGATCCAGTGGAGCTGCAGCAGTTTGTGGCGCGCTGCAGTTTGTTTGTTGTCGGGCGGGTCCATCTGGCGGGCGGCAGAAGGACTGCTCATGTGGAGACTTTAATGGTACATTTTGGTTGTCGCTGTTGTTGTTGTTGTAACTCTCACCTTCATCTTTTATGCTCCATTTCGCCCTTGAGTCATCTCGTGGCACACTTTCCCCACCGTGCTGAGAGGAAGTGTTTAATGTAAAAAAAAATATGAATGCGCGCCATACAGTAGAGCAAAGCTCCGAGCTGCAGGCAGACACGCTGCAGGAAATCCACTTTACCCCCACTTACAACGGTGCTACATCGTTTAAATCAGCGAGGCTGCTTATTAATTAAATTAATGTTTACGTTTTATTAATAATTAATGTTACGCGCTTACCTTGTTTATTTGTCACTACATACATCAGTGTGTATCGCTACGTATGACTGGTGTTGCCCACCCGGGGACCTTATCGCTTCACACCGGAGTGTGTGGAACTCAAGCCCCCGGCCGGCCGCCGAAGAATAGCGGTCGTTAAATATTCATCCTCCGTTCCCGGTGGCACACTTTTCCTCCCTGCACATCGACCCCTGCTGCTTCGAGACCAGAGCAGCAGCAAAGGCGCAAAGCTGTGTGAGTAATTAAGTTGTTGTTGTTGTTGTTTAAAGGGATTTGGTTTTAAATTTTGGCGTTTTTTTCTTTTAGTCTACTTTTAGACACGTAGGAGGATGGTGAAACGTGACTATGGAGCTCCAGTAACGTGAGGCTCTTTCTGAAGTTGGGTGTTCCAGAGAAAGGTAGGCTATAGGGGCACGTAGATCCAGACCCATCCTGCCTCCCTCCCTGCCTTCCACATCCGCTCTGTTTCCTTGCGTGCTTTGACAATATTCTCTAGTTGGATAGTTGAATTTTCTAGTGTTTCTCCCAGCCACCTAGTATAAGTCTAAATTAAATCATGTGAAGAAATGCAGAATTGTTAGGAAACTGCTTTGTGTTGTGCAAGCTTTTTGCTACAGGCCTGTAAACTTACCTGATATCCAACCAACTCCTATGAGGAGTGCTGCAGGTGTAATTCTGCTCCACTAGATAGCAGCAGATTACTGTGTGTGTGTGTGTGTGTGTGTGTGCGTGCGTGCGTGCGTGCGTGCGTGCGTGGATGCATGTGTGTAAAGTGACAAAGATGGTCTACAGCTTCCCCTTGGGACCTGAATGCGTCTGATGAGCCTCATCAACTCCACCTCTGTCATAAGTCTGCTTTTTTTCTCCTGGGCATTTATCCCAGTTTCTCGATGTTGTCTCTTCTCTACAAATTCTATCAAAAGACGGAGGACCACCTGCCAGCAGCGATTGCTTTAGGAAGAGGGAGACTGGCTGCAGCTCAGAGCTTTTCACATTTGATAAGGGCTTTTCATTCTCCTTCAAAGGCAGATGTACAGTTTGAAACAAACTGTGGGAAAGCCAGGAAAAAAAAACAGGCTTTCATCACACTCTCCATCTATTTAACACACACGTGCACCCACTAAAGGGCGTCTTTATGAGCGCCCCATGCGCACGCATGCACTGCTTGTGTTCTTTCTTGGTGTGTAATGATCAGATAGACTTACATACAAAGACCAAAAGATCAGGATCTGGCAACCCAACACCTATACCCTGTAACAGGACTGATCCAGCAATCCGACCCCTTCCCTCTCGAAGAGGAATAATTTGGTTGATGGCACTAATAATCACAGCCCTGTTACCGATCCTTCACTGTCTCTGCGTGTGTGTTTGTGTGTGCGCACGTATATGTGTGTGTGTGTGTGTGTGTTTGTGAGAGTCATTCCTCTGTCACTGATACCTAGAGAGAAGACGTCATATCTCTAGCAAGTGGGTGCTTCTCCTGCCTCTCCTCCTTCTTCTGCTGTGCCGTATGTGGAAGTAGGTTGGTGGTGCCTTCATTGCTCATTTCAAGGCTGTTTAAATATAATATTTCTTAAAAAGATGCCTCTGTGAGCTTCACTCATACAAACACACACACACGTATTCAGGAAACAGAGTTAGAGGAGAGGTAAGGTTAGATAGCATAAATGTGTATCTGTGGTCTGTTTAAGGTTGTTATTTATTGGATATTCGTGGAGCTGATGGCATTTTACTGCCAATCAGGCTTATCTTATGCATCCCATGTCTGTCTCTCTTTCTTTATCCCTCTCTCTCTCTATCTCAACCTTTTGTATTATTTATGCCCCGCCCCCTCAGCTGCTCAGAGATCTCAAGTTTCACCTGTAGAGCCAGATGACAAATTAAGACTCCTTCTACGACCTGCCGCAAGAAACTCTAAACATACATATATACACATAGGCAATGACACATGCAACCAGGCGACTTGTCTGCCTTTCTTTTTCTCCTTCACACACACATTTGCCCACACACACACGCGCGCACACGCGCACATTGGCTGTCACACACTCCGAGGAGGGCTGTGTGAACAGTGTCGTGCTGAGTGAGGGAATGTGTTGTAGTGAGCAATAGAGGACAGAGTAGGTCAAAAGAAGAAGTTCAGTGTGACCTAAAGTCGGTTGCTCAGAGTTTAAAAAAACTTTTAGCTGCTGAAGAAGAGACCTGCAAACAGGACGCAGCAGATTTGAAGACTGCAGACCCTGGCCAGGAGCACAGCGCTTCCTCCTCTGTGACGTTTTTGTCAGTGAAGCGGAGGTGACTATGATGAGGAGATGTCCGGATGAATGAAACTGGCTTTAACTTCGAATCTACAGACAAAACGCTGACTGGACCGTAGAGGGGGTAGAGCTCGAGCTGGTGAAACAGCTGTATATGTTGTTTTGTGTGTTTTCACTTCTTGCATCCAGTTTTGCAGAAAGCAAATGCCGCAGGGATCAAACTGTGTGGAAATTAGCAAAACCAACACAGTAACAATATCTTTTCAAAGAGTTTGCTGTGGTTTACAGTCAATGCATTGCATACTAATGCAGAACTTTAGATTTATGGAAGGTTTTTAGAGCTGACCTTAAAGCCTACAGTAGAGCTGGACATTGATCGATGACGGCTCTGTTTGCTGGGGTTGTGTAGTGCTAAGTGGGGATCAGAACTCTGATTACAGATTTCTCAATAGAAATTGAACATTTCTGGATGATGTGCTCATACTGTAAGATAAAGATAAGAGCTCTAACAGCTTTGTAAGGGATTTGATATTAATACAGTTCTTGGTGCAAATACATGAACACTCACAGTATATGCATTTTAAAAGTGACATTAATGTTAGAGTTTTTGTATTTGTGTAAGATTACTGACATTCAGCTATTGATCTATCTATTTATCTGGTCAGGAGCCTTCATGGGGACCAGATCTGGGCAGTATCGAACTGCTCTGGCCAGGTGGACCTGTCCTTACGCCAATACTGAACCTGCATATTGTGCTTGCACAAATTCAAACAGGCATATCTAAGATAAGAAGTCTTTTAAAGGTCAGACTTTTTGTAACACATCATACTTTTTGTTGAACTTAAAGTATTCTCAGAATGTTGCCTTCCAAACCTACACATGTAATATCGCTGTGTTTGTCTGTTTGAAGGTCAGCTTCATTGGCTCTTGTTCAGAGGGAATGTTGTGCCCATAGTCGAAATGCCTGGCAAGAAAGACCCCAAAAAGGACGCAAAGAAGGGTGGAAAACCTGAACCAGAGAAAAAGAAAGAGGAGGAAAAGAAAGGGAAGGATGACAAAAAGGGAGGAAAGGATGACAAAAAGGGAGGGAAGGATGACAAGAAAGCCAGCAAGGATGATAAGAAAGGTGGAAAGGATGATAAAAAGGGGGGGAAGAAGGGAAAAGAGGAGCCACCCAAGGGGAAAGATGATGGAAAGAAAGGAAAAGACAAAGGGAAAGGTAAGAAAGTAGAGTCTGAGGAAGAAGAGGAAGAGCTCCTGAGTGATGAAGAGGATGAAGAGTTTAGTGATGAAGAGGATTATGAGGAAGACTCGGAGGATGATAGAAGAGGGAAGGGACGAGGAGGCAAAGGAGCTAAAGGAAAGAAAGGGGGGAAGTCTAGACGTGGGGAATATTCAGAAGACGATGATGAAGAGGATGAAGATGAAGATGAGGAGGAGGATGACGATGATGAGGATTATGGAAAATCCAAAAAAAAATCCAAGGATGATCGCCACCATAAAGGAGGGAAATCTGATGCTGACGCTAAGAAGAAAAAGGGCAAAAAGGAAACTCCACAGACTCCAACCAAAGAAATCCCAAGGAAAGGTCTGAAGAACATGTCCAGGATGTTCATGAAGTTTTCTGGCTTCAAGAGACGCAGGAACAGCAGGAAGAAGCTTAAAAGTACTTCACGTTTGTTCCTGGGTTTGGGGAAGAGAAAGACCCGCATTGCTAAGAAGAAACGCCGCAAGTCCATACTGAAGAACACCTCTCGATTCATGATGAGGTTCAAGGCCAGCAAAAAGAGGAAAAAGGAGAAAGAGGCCAAAGAGAAGGCAAATGGTGGGAAGAAGCCAACCTATATGCTGCTTCGTCTGGGAGGAGGAAACAACCCAAATGAGAAGAAGGGGGGCTTCTTCAAAGGCTTATTTGGAAAAAAGGAAGGTGACAGACCTGCTGAGGACTTCAAGAACAGTAGTCTGTTGCTGGGGAAGGTTGCAGCGGCAACTAACTGGCTGACCAAACGCTTCCTGTCCACCAAAATGCGGGAAAATTCAGGACATCATGGCTGGCAAGAGCACAGATCACACAGCCGAAAAGCCAGCTCTAGACGTTATCCCCATGGTTACCATAACAATGGTTATGAGCACGGCGAAGATGTGTACAGATTCCAGAAAGACTATGAAGGATATGATGATGGTTATGGTGGTTATGGAGATGAGGCAGCTTATGGAAGCCAGGGTCAATATGGCTACTATGACAATGGTGCAGGGGGAGCAAACTATCAAGACCTGAGTTACTATGAGGATGAAGGAGTCTATGAT
>VUQK01038546.1:0-22827 GCA_015106715.1 Bujurquina vittata | reverse complement strand
GAGTGTTTTTGTTGTTTAAAAAAAAAGAAGGAAAAAAAAAAGGAAGCTACAGTCATTGCTGTGCTTAATGGTTCACAGTGTGGGTGTGGGTGGGTGTGTGTGTGTGTGTGTGTGTGTGTGTGTGTGTGTGTGTGTGTGTGTGTGTGTGTGTGTGTGTGTGTGTGTGTGTGTGTGTGTGTGTGTGTGCTTTTCATATGTGACAGTATTCATTTGCATGTGTTTGAGAGTTGTTTCTATAAATACAAGGTGTTGAAGATAGCAGTTAAGCAATTAAACGAAGGGAGGGAAGATGAGCGGAGAGCATAGAGTGTGAAAGGAAGAAGGAACGGAGCCATCTTCCCACCAAAAAGTGGGGAAAAAGTAAAGAATCCATCTGGTGTCATCAATCTCTTCTTTACAATCTAACTACACGGCTCACCGCTCTCCATTTCTATTCATCAATGAGATACATGCTAAATCATAGCAGGGAAAATCTGCTGCTCTTCGACTGCGTAGACATGATTGATTGAAGCGCAGATCACCCGTAGCACTTGTCTCCCCTCACAAAGTTTCCTTTCCCACAACTCAGACTTTTCCCAGCCAGGGATTAGACGAGCTGATGAGGGTCGAAGACTCCAGTCATCGCTGATAATTCACCCATCTGTATTCCTCATATTCAAATATTTGCATGCAGTGAGTTGCTTGCCAAAGTAGGTTTCACCGCTCTGACCTACTTAAGTTGTTTTAAGCTGAATGATGCTGGTGCAAAAGAGTTCTGACTAAGACAGGAGGCTGTGAAGAGCAAGTGCTGCGACTGACAGGATTTATATTACAGGCTGTTGTTCATTTTATACCAACATTTTGTTTTCCTTGTTATACATGTGAGACTAATGTTATTTTAACACATCTGAGTGAAAGTCAGTCATCAGTGGGGTGAGAAGGCCCAGTTTAGGCTCCATCCTGGCGATGTGACAGTGTTGAAAAGATTGTATCATTGTTTTGACTGTACCTTATATGGTATGACAACTGCAGACCCGCCACTGATACCCACAATTGGCAGAGTTGTCTGTGTAGATAAGAAGTCCAGGATTTGTGCTACTTCTGCCACCTGAAAGATGAAAACAAAGAGCTTCAGAAGTTGAATAAAACAAGATCTTGTACCAGAATGCCTCATGTTCACTTTGTAGCGATGGAACGGTCCGGACATGAAGTTAGTATTTAATCCCTAAACTGACTGATTGCCAGATTAAATGCCAGGTGAAATGTGAGCTTCTGTCGATCAACTCAAAATGGTATTAGAAAAGCAGCAATTTTAGCAAGCAAACCTGAACAGGCCTCAAAACCTTCTTTCTAAAAAAGTCCTGCAGATGTTTTTAAAAAGGAAACAACTTCAACACTTAAAGAGCTCCAGATTTTTGGGCAGTCTGCACATTACATTTGTCTTTAAAATTATCATTTTCCTGCACTTAGTAATCATATTGCACTCGCAGTAATGGTCTTACATCTGTTATCAGTGAAAAGAAAAAAAAATCTAACGTGACAACTTATGTACACTTGGCTTGTACTGAAGCCAAAAACCTTTGAGCAATCACCATCTCTTGAGTTGAAAAATAAGTGAGCGTGCGTGCGTGCGTGAGTGCGTGTGTGTGTGAGCGTGCGTGCGTGCATGTGCGTGTAGTCATTCGCCTATGAAACAAAAGATCCCTGGTTCGATCCCAGGAGGAGACACAAATCCCTTTGGGATTGCATCAAGAATGCCATCCGGCATAAAAATCTGCAAAATCGAAAATGCGGAGCTACCCACTGTGGTGACCCCTTGTGAATAAGGGAGTAATAAGTGGGAGGGTGGGAGTGTAATGGAAAAGACCAGCAGATGGTGCATTGGTTAGCACTCTTGCCTCACAGTAACAAGGTCCTTGGTTCAAATCCCCTGGCCAGCTGGAGCCTTTCTGTGCAGAGTGTGCATGTTTTCCATGTGCCTGCACAGATTCTCCAGCTTCCTCTCACAGTGCAAAGAGACGCATGGTAAGATAATTGGTCTAAATTGGCTGTAGGTGTGAATGTGAGTGGGACAGGCTCCAGCCCCACTACAACTCTGAAATGGATATATATGGAATAAAATGGATGGATACAGCGGCCAAAGCTTGATTTTTCAACAGGTAACACAAGCAGAGATAAACACGCATGGAAATATTGTACATTTCTGCCCACACCTGTTTCTAACCTCAGTCACCTGAGGTGATCTCTGAGGTGCTCTTTGAGTTGGTTTAAACTGACTGTGTTGCTGGCTTTGTGGCAATACTTTAATACTACTCTTTATTAGTAGGATGCACGCTAATATGAATATGAAAGTTAATGTTATGCTATTAACTGACATGAAAAGGCATCTCTGGTGATAGGCAGAGTAAAGCACTGTACTTAAGTTTGGAAAATAAGCATTTGTCTCAAGTGTTGTACTTCAACGTTTGACTGTACTCATTATACTTTTTCAGTGATCAATGATTTTTCTGTAAAACAATTTTTTTTTTTTAAAAAAAGGTGATTGTTTGGTAACGTCATAATAGCTAGCTGTACAGTTTTCTGCGACTTGATTTGAACCTGAGAACAGCAACTTTTGAAAGTTAATAAATCCTTTAAAATACTGTTTACTATTTGAAACCATACCAACACCATAATTTGATTTCTGCAAAGACAGCAAGTAAAAGTAAACATTCGGTACACGCTTGGCATCTCAATTTGTTCCTTTTGTGATGTAGGACAGGACAGATGCTTTTTTACATAAAGCGTTGCCTCATGGTGCAGCTTTATGAAATGGATCTGGGTGACTGAACACCATGACTCTAGAGAGGATGTCACATCAGAAAGCACAAAAATTCATAAATTATTTTTACCTGAGCGCCGGTACCCGAGCCCACATCATCCTCAAACACCACGCCGTGCAGTTTTTCCGTTGCCATGGTATCGCAGAGACGTGTCAGCAGGTCGCGGGGGTTGGTGTCGTTGACCAGCACCGTTACGGGGCTGACCACTACGGGCAGGTCGACAAAGTTCTCCCCACTGAGACGCCCTCTGACCTCATTCTGGTAGCTGGAGCCGCTGAACACCACCGCCACATTGATGGACGGGTGTAGAAGTAGCGGCCGAGCCTGCAGAGGGAGTGGGGAGGAGATAAGGAGGAGAAGGAAGAGAAGAAGGAGGAAGAGAGGGGGCCAGGGGGAAGAAGGAGAATTTCCCCTGGGAAGGGCCATGTTGTCAGCCTACTGCCTGGAAAGGAGGAGAAGGAGGGTGGGAGAGAAAGAGAAAAGGAAAGGGAATATACAAGCAGCTTTACTTTTGTGATGCTTTTGACATAATGCTGCATGATCTCTGAGTACATATCCATCCCTTATTTCCTTCTTCTGGTCTCTTTTCCTCTCTGACCCTTTTGTATGACAGTATTAGCCCTTCGTTTAGACTGTGTGTGTGTGTGTGTGTGTGTGTGTGTGTGTGTGTGTATACGTGTGAGTGTGTGTGTCAGAGTGTGCGTGCATGTAATCCTCCATAATCCAATCCCCAGTGTCATGACTGTAATCACCTCCCCATCTCTATACATTTCTGATTACACACACACACACACACACCGTGCAAGTAGGATTCCAAAACTGTCACACGTCCCCTCAACTCCTCATTACTGGGATTACATTCCGTTGCACTGCATTACTTCAGCCAGCCTCTCTCCATGTGGTGTGATGTCATCTGACTATCCTCAGAAATGTAAGAAGTGAAACTGCATTTAGACTCTAATTGTTGAGTCCGTTGCAAACAAGTCATTTATTTCAACAGCACCTGGTCACTAAGCATGTTTTATAACATTGGAACTATTAACTGATTTTTGAGAGCTTGGATTGGTAACAATTTTAATTCCCAAAGTGTGAGCTCTGGAGCCTGAATTGCCATTAAGAAACTGCAGATAAAAGAAAACAGACTGTTTAAAAAGCCATTTTTTAAATTAGACCTAAAACTACCTTAAAAAATTAATGACTAAATATTTACAAAAAAAAAAAATCTGAACTAAAACAATAAAGCCACAGAACTGAAATTATGTTTTACTCTTCATTTATGTGACTTGCTATTACCAGGTAGAGTCAATAACCAGCAATTAAAGTAATGCATGTACATATAATGGATCCCAAAAGTGTTGAAAGTCATTGGCCACTTTGTTAGGTACACCTGTTCAACTGCTAATTACTACATATATCTAATCAGTCAATCTCATGGCAGAAACTCAATGCATTTAGTCATGTAGACATGGTCAAGACAACCTGCAAAAGTTCAAACCAAGCATCAGAATGGGGCAGAAAAGTAATTTAGGTGACTTTGAATGTGGTATGATTGTTAGTGACAAATGTGCTAGTCTATTTCAGAAAGTGCTGATCTAGTGGGATTTTCCAACACAACAATCTGTAGTGTTTACAGAGAATTGTCTGTGTGACTGTTGAAGAATAAAGTCTAAAAAAAAGGTCTTAAATAAAAGTCTTAAATAAATAAATAAATAGATGTAAAATGACTGAATTAATTTGTATTGCATCTACTAACAGGGTTGTTGCCTTAATCAAATCCTAATTTTTTGATGTGCATTCATGGTATAACTCAAATTTGCATTTGCTGTTTGAAGATTTCCTACTGAATCAATAACCTTGAACCTTTGATAAAGGCAGGTGGGCTTTCATATAGCAAATAAGGATCTGCACATAAACCCTCACTCAGTATCTAATAGGTAGGATAGGATAGATAGATGTGTCGGTTTCATCTGTGGCCATCAGAGACACTCTGATAATTAACAGCACCTCTCAGCTTTGATTCAAAGCAACACTGGGTTAAATGTGTCCCACCTCTCCAACACACTTCGTGATCCTGGCATATCAATCATTCATCTTAATAAGGTTTTGGGCTCCTGGGCTTTAGGTGCCCATAGCAATAAATATACAGTTTGAACCTTGAAAGGCAATTTATGCTTGTTATTAGATTTATCCCAAAAATAAACCATCATGGTTAAAGTTGGACTGATGGACAAGAAAAAAACTTTTTTTAAGGCTCGCTTAATGTGTGTCTGTTTTATTTTATTATACTGTGTGTGATGGTTAGTGGTCCCACAATGTACATTTTAATGAATCTTTATGAAGTTACTTATATTTGCAAAAGATCTGTAATATTGCATGTTTTTTATTTGTGCAATGTACATATTAGAAAATTATTATCCAATGTTATCTGCATATAATGACATTTTGACATTAGGGCATTTTTGATAGGTCAGCAAATCCAACCTGATTTATTACACTTTTATCGTGTAAATGCTGGGATTGCTTGTTTTTGACTTCCTGATATCACTTTGTTTCCAGTTAATTATTATGCCATGACAACACAACAAATTTTTTAAATAACCACCCACTTGTGGAGACAAAAAAAAACAAAGCCACATAATTGATTGCCATAAGACTTAAGACAAATACAATCTGATTTTAAATAACTACTACTACTACTACTACTATTTTAAATAAAAGACAGCAAACAAACAAAAACAATGACCTTTTTGAACATGTGAAGCAGAAATGTAATATTCCCAGTTATAGTGAGAGAAAGTTTGATATCTTCATGGGTGAGAGTCGTTTCTTGCTTAACATTATTATAGCCTGTGGAGCCAAAGATGTTCATATTCTGGCCCATATTTGCAATTTAAAAGAAATTAAACTGCATCTATGATAGCTAGAGGATTAAAAGTGAAAATTCACTACACTATCCTTGTTAAATTTAGCTAGAAATTTAGAAATTATGAGAGTTCAAGCTCACACACACAAAGAACGCAATGGTTAAATTTAAATATGCCTCAAAAATGTTAAAGGTGGTGGAAGGAAACCAGAGGATGGCTGTGAAAGATAGAAACAGACTGGGTGGATCATATGACTAGAGAGCAGGTCAAGTGTTCATTTACCAGTGTAATCTCTGTAAAAAGAGATTAGCTCTGTGTGTGTGTCTATGTGTGTGTGTGTGTGTGTGTGTGTAACTGTGTGTATGTGTACATGTGGTTAGGGAGTTGAGAGAGTGGGTGTGTCTGCTCCAGATTGGCAGCAAGAGTATGATTTTGACATAGAAAGGATGGGAATACAAGAGAAGGCCACAGTGCATCTGAACTCCACACACAACATGTTTTATTTTTAAATGAATTATAAAAATAGCATGACTCCTTTTAGACAAGAAGATAAGTGTGAAGATAAATGTGGAAATGTGAAGATGTCAGACAGCAGATTGTCAGTAATTGGGTACACACATTCCACCCAAATCCTAGGATGGTTGTAATATGGGTTGGGTTTTTTTTCCAGATTTATATTCACATGCATAGTTTGAGCGAGTGAGCATGGCAGTGCATGCACAGGTTTTTTATTATTATGGAAATTTCCTGATGGAGTGAAACTCCGTGTGTCATAAACTGAGTCTCTCACTGAGTCTTCGGTAGGTCTGCTTAAGCATCAACATGATAACATGAATCCAGATTCCTCTTTCCATCCACTATTAATAAATAAAAAAAATTTAAAAAAAATTTAAAAAACAGCTGGGAAGCAATGATCAGTTCTTGTATTATTAAAGTATCAAAATTGGGTGCTGGTTAATTTAACTGTTAAACAATAAAAAGAAAATACCTAATATACAATTTTCTGTACAAAATTATTCTCATTGTTTTTGTTTGTTTCTTGTTGTTGTAGTTTTTGCCAAAAAATACCGAATATTTATACCCACTGGCCTCTGAGAACTGATCAGTTTAATCACTGCCAAAGTGGGAAACTACTTTCTGTGTTGAACTTTTCACTTCTCTGCTCATGCTACAATAGTGGAACATCCCAAACTCTCATGTGGCCTTTTAGCTGATTAATTTGCCGCACAATCTGTTGTCTAAAACAATAATTAAAATGTAATTTTTCTATGTAATTCCTTCATAACAATGGGGGAAAACCAGTGATACACAACTGAGTTATCAAAAGCCTGTACAGTACAAAGTGGAGCTGCTTGTCTGTCTACAGTACATGTTCATTATGAAACTGATTAATGAAGTATTGAACTACCTGCTAAGCTGATGTGTAAATCTACTACCACACACTTTAAGGGACATTATATATGTATGCAGCAGGAGCCACTGATGATGAAGTCACTCCCTATGCTATCAAAGGGGTGGTGAGGAGCAGATCATCATCAGAGAATTATCAGCATGCAAAGTTCACAGGGTTGTCATAATACTAGAATTTCAAGCTTGCTACCAATGCCAAGGAAAGAGGCGTTTTTAAATAAAAATTGAACACTATTTTTAAGTTGACTGATAGTGAAAAAAATATGCATTAACATACAGTGAATATGTGACAAATTTTTAAAGATTTTCTTAGGTAGACAACATTTGTGTTTCTGGTGACTTGGCTCCATGCTTTTGTCGCTGATCAAATAGACTTGCTAAGTTCGGCTGCCACTCTTTCTGTCTACTTGCTGCTAGACAGCTTCAATCCAGAACTTTAACAACATCTGTTGCAACGTTACCAATGGGCAGGGCTGATAGCATTTGCTGCCTTGCTCCCACATTAATGTTATCATTTTATTTTGGGCCACAGGCGTCAGGCTGTACCTTGATGATAACTTCACAGAAGGCTAATGCCGTTATTGGGTAAAGGTTCTTTCGGATGCTCCCTTATATCCAAAGCGGTTGCCATAGCAGTTGGACGTGCATGTTTGATTTGGCAAAGATTTATTTATTTATTTATTTTACATTTTTGAATCTTATTTCAGTACATTAATTAGGGGTCCCGAATAAGTGGGCTAAACTTAATGTACTAAATGATCATCCTCTGATCAACATATTGCAGACACTGTGCTCTGAAAGGCTGCAGGACACATTAGGAATCTCTAGAGCCCATTTATGCAGAGTTAGAGGCCAAGAGATCTCTTTATTCTGCAGCAGTTATTTCATTTCCTGATACAGATATTCTGACAGTGGAAATTCCCAGTTAATACCTGATTCAGAGAATTTTAGATGCAATATTGATTGCTCTAATTGCAACACCACTGACAACTGGACTCAATAAGCTGATTGTATTGCTACAATGCAGTGGTATACTAGAAAACATTGGCATTAATATTGGTGTCATTTTGACCACCCATCTAAGTGTTGTTGTAGACCTAGCATATCTGCCATGGTAACATTTCTGCAATCTCAGCAGTGGTCTTGTTAAGTGGGACAATGCCCCCAAATGCACAACTGCTCTGGATCACAACAAACACCCAAGGTTTTGACCAACTTCCTGAACTCCCCAGATCCCAATCCGATTGAATGAGCTCAATCCACAGAGACATTATCCTGCAACCCACAGGACCCAAAGGATCTTCTGTCAACAACCTCGTGCTAGACACCACGGGACACCGGAGTTCTCATGGTCATGCCCCAAAAGGTCAGTGAGATTTTGGCAGCACAAGAACAATCCAGAAAATATTAGGCAAGTGGTGCTGTGGCTGTTCAGTGGTGTATTAGAGCAATACTGAAAGAAAGCAGACTGCTGAAATGTAGCCACCATTATATTCGGTCATAGATTTTACTTGTTTGCATTGCACACAGTTTACTTGGATAAGATGTGTTTTTCTTACATTAAACAAGTAAACCTGTATTCAATATTTCTGTAGTACAATGGCTCAGCTCTCCATATGTAGTTTGAAGGAATGCAGCCCTCATTGTTTTCCTCTACTTTCAGCTGTCTAATCAGTTTGTCTGGGTTGGAACAGAAATAAAACCCAAATGAACTACTAAAACCTTTGTTAGCATTACTTTTATAAGTTGTTTAGTAAGCCCGTACATGTCATGAACACGGCCAAAGATTCAGTCAGACACAAGGGAAAGACCCACCAGTTCTGCCTTTTGAAAATCACACTAAAGTTTGAGAACCTACGAATTTGTAGTAAGAGCCAGAGACAAGAGATCAATTTCTCTGTTGTCTCTGGTAAGAGTTGAGCTAACTGTGCAGACATACTTTGTGGGCTGCATGTGGAAATTATCAGTGAATTTCTTGCAGAAACCCCTTCCATACCTACTGACATCACTGGTTCCAGCTCTGAGCCCAGCAACTCAAACTGACGCCAGTCATTTTTCAGTGGCACTGATTCTAGATTACGCAACAGTATAGAAACTAGCTGGCGTAAAAAAAATATAGCTAGTATAAAAATATAAATTACAGAGAGAAAAAACTCAAACTACTTCAATGAGTAAAGGGAAGTGAAGCCCAGTGCAAATTTGGACAAAGATGGCATAATTAGAGGCCTAGTAGGACTCTACAGTTTAAAGAAATAATATGGGTTACAATATTCCAAGGTCATGTGTGGTGCTATATGTAGGTTATGTGGCAGGAAATATTATAACCCATATTAAGAGAAGAAAGATATTTGTTGAAAATCATGTTCACAGCCTGTAGAGATGGTACAAACCTGACCCACCAATACAAGACAAACGACTGAAAATAGCGAGTCAAGATCCAGCCACTCTGTCAAGATCAACCAGCAACAGATCCGCCAGTCTTATCCCTTCATTCCTCCTTCTGAATGACTGAAAGAAGACACGTTAATATGTGAGCTCTCGTCACATATACTGTAGTTACCACAGCCAATCAACCTTCTGCATGCAAACCAAGCATGACACACTAATATGAATAAATTAGTGTGTCATACTTAACCTCTGAGCTTATTATGAAACATATCACATGTCTGCCATGTAAAATTATCATAATAAGGATTTTAATGGCTAGCTTTGCAGCCTCATTTCTCAGTAGGTTCCTGATTTCACACATAAAGATTTGACAGCTTTAAAAGGAAATCGTTGCAAGCCAGACGTATCGGCAGAGATGACTGACACTGACGTGCTAAGAGCGCTTCTAAATCTGCTTAGCCCTCAGCCATTCAAATGTATAGCAATCAAAACCTCAGAGACGCTCAATCTGCTGCCACGCCTTCTTAAAAGAGACGCTGACACCCTTATAATACCTACACAAAATTCTGTATATTAATATTTAACCAAAAATTGCACACGATTGGACAAAAATCACAAAAAATAATATAGAAATATGGTCCCTTTTAGGATCATCTTGTGCCTTAATCCCCCTAAAAGGAACAGCAGCTGTAACTGTTCACAGTGCAGCTCAAACAAACTGGGTGATGTGACAGGATTCTGATATTCCACAAATACTTTATTTTATTATTACTTATGTAATGTGTTTATTTTAAATGTCTCTTAAACATCTTGTGGCCTTCAGATTTGCCAAAGGCGCCCTGGGTATCACGCGTTATGAACTGATAAAACTATCACAAAAAAGTGATGAATCAAAGGTCATATCGATATAATATTATTATACCTTTTTTTTTCCTTTCCGGAAGGTTGTGATCCTTCAGATTTATCTCTGGACCTCTTCCAAAGCCAAAGATGCCATGGTGAGAACCAGTATATTTAACTCACAAACTATATGCCAACATTAGATTTATATATTCTGTAAATCAATACTGAATGAACAGAAAATAAGGGGGGGGGGGGGGTTTATTGTCCCATTAAACATCTTGTGGCCCTCTCAGTTTACACTTGGAAGGTTTCGGAGGGTGTCAAATCCCTATTTGGGAGTGACTAGTCTGTGAACAATGCAATTTTAAACAAACTGTGGAAGACTTTGCTGCTCCATGATAAACTGTATGCAAACTGGAGCAGAAAGCCTCTGTCACTAATGTAGAAAAATGAGTCTCTACCTACGGCTTATGACACAAATCAATGAGTATTACCAAATAAGTGATACAGCAGCAAAACTCTGCAAGTGAAACATCCATAATCCACAAGAAAATGAGTCATGTTGAGGAAGCTTGCATGCAGGTAGGGAGGAATGGCACACACACAGACACGCACGAACACACACAAACATGCGCGCGCACATTCATATCTACAAAGCAGCTAACCGCCAAACCCCAGAGTGAAAAATGCTAATATGTCCTCTTACAGTAGCTCCTCTTATAGTAACAACTGGCTGCTCTGTTTTATCAACAGCAAATAGGAGCTTTCTCTCAAGGAAACTCCTCACTTGTGATAGTATTCCTGCATCCATACAGTGTGTCTGCACCCTCACTCCCCCTAAGCTTTTTGTTGCTTATCTATTGCTCCACATCCATCCCTGCCACTTATATATTTCTGTCAGAGGATCAGATTAAGTGACAGGATGTCAAGGAGTATGTGTGACTTGCACTTACCTGTGCTTTCTGCTTTGGATGAACTCCTGCTGCTCCATCTTTTCCCAGATGTTTTCCTCCAAATGTCTTTTTCTGTTGCTTTCCTTTTCACCTGCTTTGCACCTGCCTCTCTCTCCTCGCAGCACCTGTAGGAGTATGCATTTAGACCGAGTCTCCGCGTGAGTGTGAGCCCGTGTGGGTTATCAGTACCTCTGTGTCTGTGAGTGCATTTGGCAGCTTTGGATGTCTGCACACTCCCCTGGAGGACTTCACAACGTAACAGTAAGTGTATGTGATCTCCGAGTTTTTCCAAAAAATCTCTCTTTGAAACTGCTCAGCTTCTCCTCTCACTTCTCTCCTTCTCTTTTTTTTGCGTGTGTCAGAGTCAGCGCATTCGCAAGTGGTCATGAAGGTGAAGACAGGACATCAAAGTGGGACAGGAAAGGAAAGTGAAGGAAAAGGAGGGTGAAAGAAGACGAGAGGTGTGGGAGCCCCTAGATGAGCAGCAAGCCTGTGTGAGTGTTTGTGTGAGTGTGTGTGCATATGTGCATAAACCCACTGTGTTTAGCTCTCTGTCTATATCCCTCAGGCTTCCCGCTGTTCGGATGAGGAGAGAAGCGAAAGGGGAGGGGGGAGAGTGATAAAATGCCTCTTCAGTGAAAGGGGCACAAACGCCGGTAACACTTCAGCAGAAGAGACGGTGACGCTTCCCCGCCGTCTTTTCCTTTCTCTCCCCCTCCGCCTCCTCGTTCTCTTTTTCCCTCTCCCTGCTCAGAGGTAAGAGACATGACAGATCCATGGGAAGTTAGAAAATCTCACAGACAGATGAGGTAGGGTCCTGCGCACGCGGCTGCATCTTTGAAGCAAAAGTTTTTCCCTCCTTTGGTCCAGTTATCAGTCCCCTCAGAGAGGTTACTCCGCAGTAAGGGATCCCCCCAGTGATGATGAGTGTCCTCAGGTCCTGTGCAATCAGAAAGGGTAAGGAAAAAAGGATAAGATTTGGGTTGGCTCGTCCCCCCTCGCCCTCTTTGCCATATGGATGAGAGGTGATCCAGATGTTGGCTGATGGTGGGAGCGTCTGGAACACAGAGAGAACAGCGGGGCAGATGGCAGGTCTGTGGGGTCGGGCCGGCTGTGCACTAGCAGGTCCTCATCCTGTTGCACTGATTTTTTTTTTCCACCAGAGTTTCTCTCTCTCGCTCTCTCTCGCCGTTGTGCTGCCGCTCATCTGCCTGTGCTGCCACACCAGTAATCCTGCTTTCCATTTCCTCTATAACTCCATCTTTTCTGTATCTCTCTCTCTATCTCCTCTCACTCCATCACAGGAGGGGCTGCCTGTGAGTCCTGATAATAATGGTGTGAGGATTTAGCCTGCCTCCCTTCCTCTCCTCCCTCTCGCTCACTTCAGACCAACCCCTCCTCCTCTCCCGGCCCACTTTTGCTCCCGTTTTCTCGGTATTATTCACCTTCATCCTGTCACATATCCTGTCTTCTTTTCCCTAATCACCTCAGTGTATAGCTCAGTCACTTCATTCCCTCCCTTTTCCTTTTTTTTCTGCTTTTCCTTCCACCATCAACAGGTCCAAAATGAATCCCATTAAAGTGTTGTTTTCCTGGTCAGGAGACCAGAGCCACTATACCCATTGATTATCCTTAAGAATACAGTTTTAATAGATAAAAAAATATATTTTAGGCTTGAATAAGTTAAAACCCACTTTCACTTGTTAAAAATATTTTTTTTATCACAGTCCTGGTGACTTTCCTTCAGTGGGATTTTTTTTCCCCTTTTATCACTCACAAGCTCATTATAACTCTCTATAGAGGCTTTAGTGTGAAACATTTAAAAACTAGCACTGAAACCACAGACATAACAAGGTAATATACAAGGGTGTTTCTGCAATGTGGGTTCTACTGAGGTACAGTTACTATGTACTTGTACTAGTAAAGTCAATAAGCTGACAGACCAGCACACAAATACTTCAGTAAAGGGACTGTACACCTATTTCTCATTTGTTTGGGCGCACTGTGAGCTGTTGAAGCCTTTTTAATATCAGAACCCAACAGGGAATCCAGCTTTGTCTTCCAGTATCTCACCTTTTGTGTTGCCATCTCATTATATTCATGAAGTAAATTCACAGAGCTGCAGAGTAAGGATTTGTTTTCTAGTTTTCTTAGCTTTTGAACTTAATGAATGATGCTATCAGTTTGCATTTTGGGAAATGTAGAATTTTTTTTCCACGACAGTCCTAAATATGTGGAGCAGCTCCTCATTATGAAGATTAATTGAAAAAAAGAAATAGTCAACAAAACATTTAGAAACTCATTTGCCTCCCCGTTCCACAGGAAATGTTTCTGTTTTATGTGTTATTTGAAAATGAATTTAATGAGATATTTAACTAGACAAATACATTTACCTATTTATCAAGACAATGCACGAATATAAACACACTGCATATTCAGAAACTCTGCTGTAGGCAAATGCTGCAAATCATTAAAAGGCTCCAAAATCTGACAAGTGGACACTTGAGTAAACGCTGTTTTGTTGCATGCCAATTTGAGATGGTTGTCAAAACTGCCTTTCTGTCAACATTCCCCTCGTTTTCCTTTCCTGTCCCATTTTTCACGTTTCGTCTTCACCTTCATAACCACTGTCAGACGAAATTACACACAAGGTGTCATTTGGCATCTGTGCATTGACCTGCTGCAGCAATGTTGCCCAAATAGAGATAAATAGGTATGACATCTGCATTAGAAGGTTGAAAGCTTGTGACATACAGCAGGAGGCTGTTGTTTATGCCCTGTTTGGGATGCTTGTGTTTGTTACTTTGTTTCTTTTGATTTCCCTTGCTGATTTGTTTCATTGTCGCATTTAAATGTGCCCCCTCTAACTTAACGTAGCAGTTTAAAAAAGGACATTTATCCAGTGTGTTTAAGTGTTGTGCTACAGTAGGTGGTCCTTTACTATCATATATATATATATATATATATATATATATATGCGATGTGTTGGGAGTGACAGACCCATCTCTCTTGCCTAAACCTAATGCCAAAGGACACCTTCTGTTAGTAATTTAGAGACGCCAGAAGAAAATAGCTATATTTGATACCCTGGGAATGAGGACGCATGGGCTGGATATCGCTTCAACTAATTATTGGCATGTATTTTTAGTTTCTCCTCAAAACTCGTAGAATTTGCTTGTCTCTTTTGTTTTCAGTAGTTTTGCATTTGTTGCTCTTGAAACTTCAATTAATAGATGAGGCAAAAAAACCAAAAAAAACCCAATAAATCTTTGGTTATTTGGATCCACGTTTACTCTGAAATATCAATAAATAAACACAAAAGTCAGTAAAACCAAAGAGGCACAGCAAATGTGACAATGAACCTGGAAGTGCTACAACCATACAAATATGTTTCTTGGTATTATCCGCTGTCTGTCTCATTCACAGATTAAAGAGCGTGCTGTGAAGGCAATCATCTGCCTGCAATTAAACTGAAAAACGGGAGAGAAAAGAGGGGGAAAAAAATCAATCCATCATAATTCTCAGACCTTTCGTGCTGCAAAAGGAAAACACTTTTTGTTGAATGGAATCATGTTGACATGCATAAAGTGTGTATCTGTGTGCCAAGAGGAGAGAGTAGTGAGTAATGCTGAGTGCCAGAGAGAGAGGGAAAACAGTCTGATTGCCTCTTACGTCTTACCTTCTTCACGGCTTACTTTTGACATTACTTTAGCAGAGGAGAGAGAAACAATTTCACCATGCTCTCCTCCCTTCTCTCAGTCACACTGTGGGACAGGCGTTTCATAGTTTTACAGAGCGCTGTCTTCTGCAGGTTACCATCACTTCTAATAAAAGCAGTTTTCTTCTTTTTCCTCTCTAGGCAGCTTGGTCAGGTGACAAGCCTTTCGACTCTGCTCTATAAATACAGACAAGTGTTAAAATAGAGTGCTTCAGATGTGAGACGGGTGACTGAGGTGTTTATTCCTGTACAGGATGTGTGTAGCAGATACAGTGATACTGCTGGTAAATGGAAAGAGACAATAGCTGACAGATGTTTTAAAGGATAGTCGCTCTGTGAGCAGCTGGACAGTGTGTAAACCAGCCAGCCGGGAACATATGTTCTCTGGACAGCAGCTTGATCAGACCCTCAGATTAACTCAGATTGATTCAGTGAGTAACAAAATTATGTTTACTGAAAAAAAAAAGCCTGCTGGCTCACAGGCAAATAATTAATTCTACTATTTTGTGTGTTGTAACAGAGGATTTATGTTATATACTGTGTGTTCTAATACAGTTTTTGTTCTCAGGGATTGTCAAAAAAACAGCAACATACCCATTATACGGAATCTTTGTAGCAGATTAATTCATCGTGCTACTTTTGGCTGCTCGCTTATTTCCCAAGGGGTCACCACAGCGGATGGATCCACATATGTGATTTGGCTGTTTTTACACTGGATGCCCTTCCTGATGCAATCTTCTATTGGGGCTGGCATGAGGAGTACACTATTTTGTTCAACAGTTTAACATAACTCATTTTTTAATTTCCAGCTCTTTATCCTTCCGAAGATATTTTAGGGTATGTGAGAGTTTACCCAACCAGTCTATATGTGTTTTGTGTTCTTGGAGAGGGCATTCAGCCTGTCCTGTGGGGGGTGTTTTGGGAGTATGGGGCATATGACCCATTGTTAAGAGCTATTTAGTCCCTGTGCACCAGGGTGACAGCTTAGTTTGCACCACCAGCAGTAAGTCGAACTTACCATGGTGACTTGAGAATCATCTCTGCTTTTTGGCTTCATCAGAAGATGACCTCCAGCTGTCACGCTTGTGGTTTGCAACCAAGTACGAATTGAATGGGAATAGGAATTGGCCTCTCCAAGTCTCTCAGCCAGTGGGAACTCCACCAGAAAAGGGTCGAGTGGCCACTCTGGGTCGGGGATATGTTGTTGCTTCAAGTGGAGGAGTTTGAATATCTCAGGGTCACGAGTGAGCGGAGTTGCCGTGGGAGATTCACAGATGGATTGGTGTGGAATAACAGTGATGAGGACGCTGAGTGACGTCAGTCGATGAGCGATTGATAGTGACCAAAAGAAAGAAATTGCAGATACAACCAGCGGAGCTTCCATCTTTTGGTCTGAGAATTTATTATTATTATTATTATTATGCTTGTCAGCCAAATTATCAGTAAAGAACATTTTCCCGCACACTTCACCAAAATGAAAACCTTTTATTGTCAAGCACGATTTTTTTGCAGTTTTTTGCAACAGGGTGACATAGGGTGGTGCAAAGGTGCAGTTAGTTTGCATGTTCTCACTGTGTCCGCATGGGTTCTCTCCGGGTACTCCGGCTTCCACCCACACTGGAAAGACGTGCATGTTAAGTTAATTTGGTGATTCTAAATTGGCCCTAGGTTTGAATGTGCAACAGACTGGTGACCTGTCCAGGGTGCACACAGCCTCTCACTCTGTGACAGCTGGGATAGGTTCCAGCCCTCCTGCGACCTTGAATTGGATAAGCATAAGAAAACAGATGGATGTAGGGGTATCAGAAGGCCAGAAACAGTATATTGTATAATTTTAAAAGCTCGCTGAACATTTTCACTGACTATTAGTTCTCAGAAATTTCAAAGAAAAAAAAATTCAAAGAGAAATGATACCATTGTGACAGTGTCTTTGCCTGTAGCCATCACTGTTGGAAGAAAAACCTGAAAAACAAACACATTGGACAGTGCTTCTCCAAAAAGACCTCAGGACAAGCAACAATCCCCAAGGTCTTGGCATGTTTGGTGAATCAGTGAAAATTCTCTTATTATGCTGGAGGCCAAACAATTATTGGGGTTAGTTGTGCAACTTGTTTTTCAATGATTCTCTATAAAAAGCAGAACAGATATTTAGCTAATAGAGCCAAGCATGTGAGTCATTTGAAGCACTCAACTCAAGCTGTCCAACTATTTTCATATCCACCGCACACATGGACTGTCCACACAGATCATAGTGTACACCTTCTCGTGACGAGCTTTACTCCACAAGTGGACCCTCTGCTGAAAGTATAACACTGATTAACAAATAGTCAAACAGGTAACTGATTGTTCTCATTCTTAGCTCGTAAAGCCGTTCATCTACTTATCAGAGGTTTGATCCCCTGTTCTTCAAGTCCACACATCAAAGTGTCCTTGGACAAGATAGTGAACCTGTGATTCCCCTTGATATCTCCATGTGAGCGCATGCATGATACTGTAATTATAAAGCACTTAAAGACATAGATCAAAGAGCTGTGCGGATGGGTGAGCATGATTTGTGGTTAAAAGTGCATTGAGTGCTCAGTTACAGTAAAAAAGCATTATGTAAGTGCCAATCCATTCACCAGTTAAGTCTTAAAGCTAGTAAGTGTATTTCTAAAAGCATTCTTTCCATGTCCTGTCAATAGAAAACATAATGTGAGCAGTTCTTTTCTGAGTGAAAATCACACCCTTTGTTAGGGTTGTTTCTAAAGCCTGACCAATTTATCGGTCAGCCGATGTTATCAGCTAATACTGGCCACTCACAGATGTGAATGGAGCTAAAATCATTATTTATACCTGCTTCATAATAAAAAAAATCCACATTTTATTTCAGTTTTCACAAGTACAATATTAAGTACAATAATTAACGGTTAACTTATATCAACCTATGTTAGCCGTTTACCCATAAATCACGAGGATCCTACTAATTCATGCTGATTAATTGGTTAAGCATTTAGAACAGGAAAAGATTTTCTCGATGGCACCCATTTCATTTGGCTCTGCTGATGCTGCTTATTGCTCTCCCAGCTTATCCCTGATGTTTGCATAGCATCACTCAGCTCCACCTCCATCTTAGCATCCACACCTATGTTCTAGCAGTTTCGGCTGTCATCCCTCAATCTCTCTCTTACTGTGCAAAGGACTGGATCAATGCTTTAGGGTGTGATTAGGTCAGCACTGAGACGCTCTCCACTTACTGTTCTGCTGTGCGGTATTCTCATATCAATAATCTTTTCAGGCTCAACATTGTACAACCTCAAGCGTAGGAGATTATGCTCTAAAAACTTGTAACTAAAGCCCAGTGAAGTTGTTCTGGTCCCTGGGTCATTGAGGCAGAGTTTTGGGTTTTGGTGGGTTTATAATTTCTTCTGGTTTTGAGAGGGGATCATATTCCTAGTTTCTGTTACGGGTGTTTTGTGTTTCCCCCTGTGTTCATGACCTTATTGATGTCTTCGGGTTTAGTAGTTTCTCTTTGCATTTCACATGGATGAAATCGCCTCCATTGAACAGAGGGCAGGAGTTAGAGTCATTGATGATTAAAGACAGAAACACAGGTAACCTTCAGAAGCAAAGATGAAGAATGAAAAACTTAATTTCAGAGATGTTCTAGCTGAAAGTGGACCAAACAAAAATACCAATCTGATTAAAAAAACAAACACAGCTCCAAGCCTAGACTGAACTGCTGCATGTACTTTATTCTGATAATGTTGTTAGAAGTGTTCTAAATCGTTAATTCAATTTGCTGAGCTGGAGGAAGTAATATCCAGGTCACAGTGTCAGTGAAGTCACCAGCATCACTGTGTTCCACCGAGACACAAAGCTGTGTCGTCTGCATAGCAATTAGATGCAATTTTATGTTTACAAATGATCATGCTTACAAATTATGCGCCCTGAAGGAAGAATACAAAATTAAAACAAAGCAGCCAAAAAGAAATGATCCCCATGGAACAAAGAACAGAGTGAACAGAGCCAGAGATGAACTCACATGTCAAAAACTCAGACTTTTTTTTTATTATAGAAACATGTCCACTAGAAATTGGAGCCTGTGGGGCCAACTGTTTTGGGTTTTTTTTGTAGATTCTAAGGGCAACAATAGCATTAAACTGAATGATTAAGCAGTAATCAGAAGATCTCTGGAAACCTTAATGAGACCAGTTTCAGGAGTGCGGAGAGACGTCTGAGTCGAATTTATCAATTCAGTGATTTTTATTCATAACCTGAGACTGCATGCTCCAAAAATTCAGAAATGAATATGACGTTTGAAATAAAACTGTACGTGACAAGAAAATGTATTTAAAACCAAACAGAAGGAAAAGCTACATTTCCATCTTTTTGGTCTGGATAACCACCTCTACAAAAATACGTGGGTTATTAGGCTTTCTTTTGTCGCCGTCATTTCACACCAAAGAGCTGCAGATCATATACATTTTAGTAACAACACTTTCACATTACTGGGAGTCTCAGCTTCAGAGTTAGATGGATTTGTAAATGGGCTGCTTTCAGTATTTGTATCCAACGTGCTTTACTGTTTTTACACTCATTGGTCACTTCAATAGGTACACCTGTTAAACTGCTCCACACAAATGTCTAATCAGACAGTTATATGGCAGCGGTCTGAGCAGGCGTGAAGATGACCTGCTGAGGTTCAAACCAAGCATCAGACTGCAGAAGAAAAGTGATCTTAGTGTCTTTTCATGTGGCATGGTCGTCAGACAGGTTGATCTGAATGTTTCAAAAACTGCTGATCTGCTGGGATTTTCCCGCACAACCTCCTCTAGGGTTTACAGAAAATGGTCCAAAAAAGAGAAAATATCAGTGAGTGGCAGTTCTCCTGGAGAAAATACCCTGAGGAGAATGAGCAGACATTTTTTTGTCATGGTCCTGGGTCACCGACTCAGTGTTTAGGGGCTTGGTCATTTTTCATGTTTTCCTTTAAGTGTAATTACGCCCGAGTCCTTAGTTCCTGGTTATAGTTTTGTTTATGATATTACTCGTGCTGTTCTCACGGTGAAATCGGAAATTACACTGACTTTTGTTGCAGGTACTCTGCGGGCAAAAAAACAAAACATTAATATCTGATCTGACTGACTTGTAAATTTACACTCTCACATGCACCAACATGTGGCTATGATAATGTTTAGAGTGAAAAGTTCAAGACTTCATTACATGTGTGAAAATGGCTGCACACTGTCAACCTGCTGCCTAAAACTTCATAACATTTTTCCATTAGTCAGTAACTTCGACTTGCTGTCATTTTGTGTTGGGCAGGTATTGCATAATGAGATTATTTGAACTTTTCTAGTGGCAGCCTGTCACTACCAATGAGAGTCCTAGGCCAGAAACGCTAAACGGGCTGCTAATAAAAAGAGAGGTGAGAGGAGAGTTTGGAAATGTTCTTGTTTTAAAAATTTCATTATGCAGATTTGTGCAGTTTTAAAGTCTGTGTAATAGTTTCAATTTTTGTTTTCTACTATTTCATTTGAATTTGACTGAAAATATTGGGATATGTTGTGCAACACAAAAATGTAGCAATCAATGCATCAAATACATTATTCAAGAATCATGTACACAAATATGTGGCTAATTGTACTCTAGATTTAGTTGAATTACTACATGTGAATATCTTTAATATACACCTTGAATCCATACAGACCGTTGGATGACATGGCTACACACAGACATGGCAGTGTGTATGTGTTTTGAATGTGTGTGTGTGTAGCTGTGTACACTGGAGAAGACAGATGTTTAAACAGGCAATCATCACTCAGTGAGCAAATGGCTCTGGAGACCCTCCGTGTGTGTGTGTGTGTGTGTGTGTGTGTGTGTGTGTGTGTGTGTGTGTGTGTGTGTGTGCGTGTGTGTGTGTGCGTGTGTGTGTGTGAGACTGGAGGTGAATACTAAGAGAGGAGGACAGAGTGAAGAGACAGGAGTAGTGCACAAGAGAAGGAGGAGTAAATAAAGCCTATCATCTCATATTAGAAAGCAGCCATCAGGGCTGAATGCAGATTTGTGATTAGCCCACATTTGTGTTATTTTTATCTCCCAATGCAACTCTTTGATCGCAGCCATGTGTCAGAAGTGGAAGAATCATCTTAAGAGACATTTTTTTCCCCGAGTGTTGTTTAAAATACCAACTCCTCAGGGTTTGACCGGCTGATCTCTTTGGCCGCTGGCCCGCACACCTTTCCTCGCATTTGACCGTTCTGTCTGACCGCATCTTCGTCTCCCCCTTCCTCCTCCTTCTCCTCCTCCTACTTCTAAAGACACACTTTGAAAGTAAAAATATCCCGAGTCCAGGAAGACATGAGAAGCGATAGATCCATAAATAAACTGGGTCTTGTTTGAGATCAGCTGACATTTTAAAGCCTGCCAGGTATTAATAACATTTCTCGTGGGGCATGCGTGGGCGTGCACAGGACTGTGGGTGTTTGTGTCCTTTAGCGCGTGCCTACACATGTGTGCAATGCATGTCCATGACTCTGCACATTTTGGTGAGCGTGTGCTTCCGTGAGAGACAGAGGCAGAAAAAGAGACATAGAGACAGTGCCTGGTTGGTTTGTCATTCTTATGAAATTTTACCCCACGGCATAGCTGACAGAGATTTTACAGTTTTATTTTGAATGAAACTCCCCTGACAGAGAGTCATGTTCATGAACTAACCAGTCACGTCAGTAGAGAGCATCTGTGACACAGGCTCCTGCATGCAGGGGATAAAACAATCATGTGCTAGGGTTTCTAAATATTTTACTGAAAGGATCACTTTTTTTAAAAAAAAAAATGCATTTTGTGGGATTCGCGGCATGCAGATACAAAATGGTTTGGGCCATTTGTTGTGGTTTTAGTTCTTTTTTTTTTTCTTTTGGAAGATGCAGTCCTTCATATTTCTTAGTGTTTAACTTTTCCTCGTTTCTCCTGTGATTCCTCCGAGTGTATTTCAGCTCAACGTGCTCCTTCCTGTTTCATTTTGTTTTTACTTTCCTCCTATCGTGTTTCATTTCATTACTTTTTAATGTATTTTTCCTGTTTTTGACACTTCCCTGCCCCATGTCAATTAGTTTTACCTGTGTCTTCTTTCCCAGTTAGCTCCCTTTTTATTTATAGTCAGTAATCCACCATCCTTCCCTGCATATCTTTGCATTAATTCCTTTTTCGTTCTCAGCTTTTGGATTCATTTGTTCCATATAAATTTCTTCCTTTGGACATTGGTTGATTTTCCTGCCTGTGCCCTTCAGTGTCTTTAGTTTATCCTTTAGTTTCATTAAATTTCACCTTGCTTTGCCTTATCTGCATGCCTTTATGTCTGCATAGATCCCAGTAACTGAATCTTCTGATCATAGACTGCCTATGTTGTTTGAGAGGACTGTGATCTATAAGCCCTTGCTTGTGTCTCAATATGAGCTATTCTTTTTAGAGGAACAAGCCCAGCCTGTGCTTTTCCTCCCAGTTACCCAGCTCTGTACTAGCCCACAAACAAATCTGCAGCCTCCGACCTGAAGGCTAAGATTAGGTCTTTATTTTAAATAGCAGGGGTTCCCAAATGTGTGCACCCAGTCTTCACAGAGTTGAATCAGCAAAGTATTTCTCAGATGATGATCAAATTGCACCATATACAGAGGAAGGGCTGAAGAATGAAAACAGATTGAGTCTGTGTCAGAGGTAAAAGTCTAACAGAGGGAGTCAGTTGAGGAGGTGTGAGTATTATTTATATATATATCTATATCTCTCTCCTCTCTCTCTCTCTCTCTCTCTCTATCGTTCTCTTCTCTTTGTCTCTCAGTCTCTTTCAATCCCTCACTTTTCCTTTCCTTTTT
>VUQK01038545.1:0-16208 GCA_015106715.1 Bujurquina vittata | reverse complement strand
TGCCGACGTGAATAACAACCTTACCAAATCTACGATTAGCCTTAGCCAGCAGTTTCAAATTTCCATGAATGTCGCCTGCTCTGGCCCCCGGAAGACATTTGACTATGGTCGCTGGTGTCGCTAGCTTCACGTTTCTCAAAACAGAATCGCCAATAACCAGAGTTTGCTCCTCGGCGGGTGTGTCGCCGAGTGGAGAAAAACGATTAGAGACGTGAACGGGTTGGTGGTGTACCGAGGGCTTCTGTTTAGGACTACGCTTCCTTCTCACAGTCACCCACTCAGCCTGTTTACCCTGCTGCACGGGATCTACTGGGGGGGAGCTAGCGGCGGCTAAGCTACCATGGTCCGCACCGACTACAGGGGCCTGGCTAGCTATAGGAGTTTCCAAGGTGCGGAGCCGAGTCTCTAATTCAGTAAGCCTGGCCTCCAGAGCTACAAACAAACTACATTTATTACACGTACCATTACTGCTAAAGGAGGCCGAGGAATAGCTAAACATGTGACACACAGAGCAGGAAAGTGCAGGAGAAACAGGAGAAGCCATAATAGTTAATACGGCTAAGAGCTAGGCTATTAGCTGCGCTAAGCTAGCGAATTACTACAAACAAAGAAAATGATGTGAATGCCGGTGATTCAGCAGAGAATGTGCTCTAGATAAAGCACGTGAAGACTTTTACTGAATTGTATCTTTATATAGATAAATCAAACTATGCAGATTCAAGCAACTAGCAGACAGCAAAACACCACTGTGCTCCGATGCAGGAACAGGAAGTGATACAATACCGCAGTGAGAGCCAACACCAAGTGACAGCGCCTCCACAGGAACAGAACAGGTTAACTCTGCTTCAGCTACATTTAAAACCCAATGTTGAGCTTTTTATTTTAGGGGCCTAGGCAGTTTAAAAAATGTAAAAAACCAGAGATTATGCCTTCAAAGTCAAAAGCCTCTAAAGGTTCCCTGCCCACCTGTGCCACGGTGCCGGGAGGTGGGCGGAGCCTGTTCATGGGCGGTGCTGAAGGTGTTGAGGTAGTGACGGCTTTGTGAGTCCAAGATTTCTCTTTACCTCTCCGTGTGTACGTGCCTCCTTTCTGTGCGCTGACAGCTGCTCTTTATCCAGCTCGCTGGCGCTTTCACAGTGATACGCCCCCGCCATCGTCAGCCCTATTGTCATGCCATGAATAGAAAGGCTGTGTTTTTGATAGGTGAGTGAGTGCCGGGGGGGAAAAGATGAAGAAAAATGGCCTTGAAGGTTTTGGAGATGTGTGACGTAGCTTAATACTTTGGAGGGAGGACAGGAAATGTTTCAGATAAAGAAAGTCGTGCGAGGACAAAATGTAAAACAAAAAGCATCCTGAAAGCGAGAGGAGCAGCTAAGGCAATCAAATGAAAGAGAAACTGATGACAGATTGAACAGCAGGGAAAAGCAATGCGGTGAAAGAGGAAACGGGAGGCATGTTGCCCCTGGCAGTGCAGTTGAGGGTACACTACATGAAAACAAGGGGCTTTGTCCATGGACTACTTTGATGAAGCCTGATTAAAACTTTCAGTTAAAAACATCTAAATTTAGAAAGAAAGCTGGACAAAAAAGAAAGTAGAAATTCTGAACTTGAGTGAGAATTCCAGTTATTTCCCCTTCGAGCTGTGGATGTTGACTCTTTGTATAAAAGCTTCAGCAGCGGGGGGGCGACTCCGTGGCGTTCCTGATTAAGAACAAAGTTTTGACCAAAGGTGATGCATGGCGAGGGCGACGCAGCCACAACAAAGGGGCCTTTGAGCCGGCTGAAAAGCTACCTGGGAGGCCTGGTGGTGTTGTTGCCGGGGAAGTCCTGCGGTGATTTCACTTTCTCCAGCGGGCATCTGCTACGGGGCAAAGTGGAGTCACAGCGGGGGTCTCTCTTTCTCGCTCTCGCACTCTTTCTGTCTAACGAAAGCACTCGGGGGAAATCATTTGTGTTGTGACACACACACACACACACACGCTCAGGAGGGGATCCTCTCCGCCATGAAAGAGCCGTATGAATAACAACCTCTGCGTTCACCCTCCACACTCACAATGGAGCCACACACACACAGACACACACGTGCACGCATGGACTCACGCACTCTCACTCAGTTTGACCCCCAACACAATAGAGAAGGCATGCATTCATTAGCAATTCCAAGAAGGCTTTGACTGGTTTGGCATTGTTGGCTAATCCAAGGTCCCACCGTATATCACCTTCACCTCCCCCTCTGCTTTTATCATCTTAGTCTCCCTCTCTCTCTCCATCACACCTCTTTCACTCCTTTTTCTCAGCACTTTCATTCTCCAGACTCGAGTCATTGAATAACCCAGCAATGAGTAATTTAAGGGGGGGGGGGGCAGAACTGCTGTAAGAACTAATCAGATTACTCCAGAGCATTGATATTATTATTCCTCCTTACACCCTCCCTTGGTGTTCACGATGGATTTCTATCAACAATGAGATTTGCGTTGCACAAATCAGTTTAGGACACTGAAGATTGACTTTTGATGGAGTGCGAGCTTTAAGTTGGGCTTCACTGGATGCTTTTCCCCCCTGTGCCCTGAAAGCAGCTCCTCTCTAACCGTGCCTTCCTTCTGTTTCCTCACAGATCTCAAAGGTGCTCAACACAATGGGACTCCTCTTAGACCTCTGAGGGGAAAGCACAAAAGACGGAGGGGAGCGGGAATAAAGCCGAGTGAAGAAGAAAAACAGAAGAGGACAAAAGAGGAGGAACAGAAGAAAGAGAAGATTCTTCCTCTGTGCCTGGCAAAAAGGTGGGCGGAGAAGAAGAGGGAGGGAGAATTGTAAAGAGGGATTTGCTCTATCTGTTGGGGGTGCATGCTCCCCCCTCAGTCCCCCCCCTCCCACTTGGACATCCTTCTTTTTATTTTATTTTCTGCATCAGTGACAGACCGACCAAAGGGGAAGAATGCGCAATAAACAAAGTTTGGGCTGGCTCGAGCCCAGCGGGGGCCTCGATGTGAGACTACCCAGGACTAGAGTTTTGCTGCTGGGTTTGTTTCTCGCTGTGGCCGGCTGGCTGCCGATGCCAGCCGCTGCGGAGATGGACATGGACGTGCTCGGTGGCATGGTGTTGATAGAAGCAGGCGGAGAAAGTGAGAGGTTTGACGGAGGCAGAGGTGAGCTCGAGGCCTCCATGCACTCATCGCTTTTGCAGGACTTCCAGGAAGTGACGGAAGGTATCCCGGTGATGGATGTTGGTGACACGGTCGCGATTCAGCAGAACAATGCTGCACCCACAGCCTTCCCTGACTCCTCAGCAGTGGTGGGTCGGATTTTCTCAATAAAGGTGCCAAGCAAGATGGAGGATGTCTACCTGGGTGATATCATCAAGGTGAGTCTGCCGATCAGAATCTTTATTCTTTTATTTCCACATATTATCTGCATTTTGATTAAAAACACCTCTACATGACAAGTATTCACTTGTTTGCCTTCACACGCACATGAACACACATAATATGATGTGGGCCCACCCTCTGCAGCCATAACAGCTTCAGCTCTTCTGTGAAGGCTTTCCACAGGTTTAGGAGTGTTAATGGGAATTTCTGACCATTCCTCCAGAAGCACATCTGTGAGGTCAGACACGGATGTTGGAGAGAAGGCTCACAGGCTCTAATCCATCCCAAAGGTGTTCTTTCAGGCTGAGGTCAGGACTCTGTGCAGGCCAGTCACGTTCTTCCACACCAAACTGGCTCATCCATGTCTTTATGGAGCTTCTTTGTGCACTGCTGTGCAGCCATGTTGGAACAGGAAGGGGACATCCCCAAACTGTTTAAGAGTTCCTTTCACTAGAACTAAGGGGCTGAGTCCAGCTCCTGAAAACTCCCCAACACCAAACTTTACACTTGGAACCACCAAAGCCAGACTCCTCCATCGGGTTGGCAGATGGAGAAGCCCCCACTGCTCTAGAGTCCAGTGGCGGCGTGCTGCCGTCAGTCCTAATGGAACCAGGCTCTCGTTTCCTTGGAGTTGTCTTTTATTTTGAAGTTTATGAATCCAAAAAGTGCTATTTAAATTTTTACTACTCACAACTTTTGGAGATTTTTGGAAGGTGCAGCATTAAAACATTGTTAATTAAAAGCATCTGCATTTAATCAGATTCTGTTCCTCTTAAATTCCCAGAAGAAGTAATATTATGTAGTGGAGACATGATGTGATTAAAATTAGATAAATTCACTCATTTGGAGAAAGTAGAGCAGAGGTTTGGGCTCATTTTCATGCTGCAGGGTGAGTTTGGGCCCATCAGATGCCTCCATGATGTTGTGATTGATGGATATGACTCGAGCCTTCACTGTGTACAGACACAAAAACGAGGCTGCCTCGGGAGGGGATTTGGGGGCTGTTGGGGCACAAGTACTTCATCCTGGTCGACTCCAGATGAACTCCTAAGAACAATCAGAAAGGAGCCGTTCCACTAAAAAATATGTTGGGGAAATTATGCAAGCGTGTGCCATTGCTGAAAAACTGCCCTGAGGCGGCACATTTCTGCAGCCATTCACAGCAAAATGCCCTTTTTTAATTGCACCGCATTTTCCACAATAGCCAATTTTCTATAATATATGTGGCCTCATATCTGAGTTAGAGGCTTCAGTGGCATCGCCCTCCTTTTTCCTCTTCTTGTCCTCCACTTGTTTCTTCTCCTCCTGGCCCTTTTTGAGTCTAATCCCAGTTATTCATTCACTCTTCTCTTTATTCCATTTATCTTCCTCTCCTCCTGCCTCCTTTTCCATCTCCTCTCCTCCACCCTTTGATAATTGTTCCAGACACATTTCCTCCGTTCACTCTGCTCTCGCACTCGGTGTTATCGCTTTCAGCCCTCCCTCCTCCCATTCCTGGTTTCCTCCTCTTCGTCCGCTTCTCTCTCCAGGTTCAAACCTTCAATATTTCCTTCATGCCATCCAATCATCCTTCTCTTCTGTCATCACTTGCACCTTCCTGCTGTTCATCCACCCCTCTCTGCCTTTCTTCGTCTTCCTAATTATCACCTTTAAACTCCTCTCCTCTCTCCACCACATTCCAGCCTTTCATATCCTGTTGCTTACCCCCCCTCCCCTCTTTGCTCCCTCCTGCCTTCATATCTCCATTGCTTTTAAGTCCCATCTCTGCCCTCCACATCCTTCCTCCCTCAGCCTCTCCTTTCTTCCACCCCTGTCATATCACATCAGATCATATCAATCAAGCTCCCCCAGCGACGAGCAGCATGGAAATTTACTTTAAACTCTGCATATTTGCACACAATCCGACTTCGGAAAGATGTTATTTCTGCGCACACGGCACAAAAATGTCAGAGATGAATTTTTCAAATGATAGGAAGGATTCGCAGAAGTTTGGTAGTGTAGTTTATTCCATAGTTGGTGGGAGCTTCTCTTTAATGTTTCATTAGCGTTAATGTTCTTTTGCGGTGTGCAGATGACTGAACGAGGCTGTTTGCTAAATCTTTAGCCGATCGGCACCAACGTGATGCGGCTTGCCGCTGAAGAAAATGCGTGCGTCGAGTGTTGAAGTTTAAAGGGATGTGATGTCGATTCCATGTGACAGCTGAAATAAACCCGCCGGGTCAGTCGCCTGGTTTACGAGGTTAGCTTTTTCTTTCTAATGTAACATTGGTTTGTGAGTCAGTGCGTTGAGATGTGGCCCTCACCTCCTTTCTCTCCTCCTCCTTCCATCGCCCTGACTTCCTTTCTTTATTTTTTAATCATGCTACTCATCCTTCTCTCACTCTTCCCATCACAATTTCCGGCTCTTCTCTTTCCTCCCTTCCACCCCGTCTCTCTCCATTTGTCCCGCAGGCCAAAGCTGTTCTTCTAAACCTGATTATATCTGTCACACTGGAAGCTTTGGGCTTCTATTAAAGCCAATAGGAGCTGACAGCGTGGGCAAATAAGCCAAAAAATGGAAGAAGTATAGGAAGGGAAGAGTGGAGAGATGGGAGGAGAAGAAGAGAAGAGATCTTGACCTTAGAAGCTGCAACTTTTGTAAGATCCTGTCAATAAAAATTCATAGATTAGATCTGGAGCCCTCCTTGTGAAAGGATCGGCACCTGCTCCCTTCTTTGCTTTTGGACTTTTAGCCGAGCCAAGAAATGCCCACAACTTCACCAAAGTTTGTTTACCTCCCCCTCTATTTCTAATTTCAGCCCTGCGTCTCCCTTCCCCTTCACCGCTGCTGCTCTGTCCTCAATTACAAATTTCAACACTTTCTACCCACCATCCCCTCCTCCTCGGATGTTAGTCCCCTCCTCCCCGTCAGGTATTTCGAAGGTCGGCGCTCAAGGTTGTGGAGCGAAAGGCCAAATCAATTTCTGCGCTTGCCGTTGCACTCATACTAATGGCCTTTTCTTATGAAAATCTGCCAGAGTTTGAGAGGTCTCCAGCTCCGTGACAGCCTCGCCTGCTCATTCACCTTTAGCTGAGCGGTCTGGGCCGTCAGTGAATGCACGGACGTTTAGCCATTCATGCCACGAAGGGCTGAGGATTCTCAGCTGGGTGGGCAGAGCGTCAGCCTCAGAGGAGGTTTTAAAGAGGTCGCGGGGTGATTTAAGAAATCTGAAATGCAGTATAAACCTTTACAAGTACATGTTATTTATATTCAGTAATATCTCTGAGAATGATGACATTTTCCTGCTCTTGCAGCTGCCTGAACACATTTTCTGACTCCTTTTTTAAGGTTAATGTGACGCACCGTCTCTTCATTAAAGGGTCAGCGTGAGTTATTAGGTGATAAACTAAATGGGTATTTCGCCAATACTGATCTGATATTGGCCAATGGATGGCTGCATTGGTTAATGTGTTTATAATGCCGTTATGACACAGAGAAAATGCAGTTTTACAAACGTTCTCAGAGGATTTGTGCTGGGCTTCTCATATTTTTAATGACACTGACAAATGATTCAAGGTGGCACAGAACAAATGCACGTCCAGAGTGGTTTACCCGTTCACTTAGCAAGCGAAAGGTCCCTGGTTTGATCCCAGGAGCAGACACAAATCCCTCTGAGGTTGCGTCAGGAAGAGCTTCCCTGCTGTGAATGGGGAGCAGCCAGAAGCTGCTTCAGCGCCTCTCCAATGATGAAGCTGAAGCATTTCTGAAAGGAAATGAGTACATTGCAGCTCTTCCTTCTTCTTGGACCCGATGGACCTCTAAACAACCAAACTGCTTTTCCAACTCACGAAAGCCACGGCGTGTAAGAAATGCACATCTCCAGCCACAGGATTGTCAGTCTCGTTTCTGTGGTTGAGGCTGTTTCAATGCTGGTTGCCAGTTGGCTTATAGCAGCAACAGGACTTGGTGGGGAGCTCTTTGGTGGGCTGGACCATCAGGGACGCCCTGGAGCTCTTGGCTCTGAAAGCTGCTTGAGCTCAGAAGCACCAGGTGTTCAAATCTGCCTGGTGGAAGATGACCTGAGAACTAATACTGCAGCGGCAGGCAGCAGTGAAACATGTATGGCTCAGTTTTCACCGCTTATCTCTTTGACAACACGCAGTGGTGAGCTGTTCTAAAGGGGTGGCGTGTTAATGGACCTGAAAAGTTCAGGAAAATATATTGACTTCTACTCCGCGTTCCTCAATGAGCAGGTTAACTTTGTCAGAGTGGAGTGATTTTATTTATTTATTCATTTGAAAGCTTTTTGCCTTGGGATAGAGGAAAAGCTTTGGCCGAGGCGTGCGAACTGTAAAGTTTTTTAAAGTTTGGCTGTGATTGTGAGGTGGAACCTTTGTGCATGCAGGTGCTGCTGGGACTCAAAGACCCTGCTGCGGTTCTATCTACTGTTATTAATGGACGTGGCTGGAAGTTTAGGGCTTCTGGCCAGCCGATGAGCGCTCTCCATAGCCTCATTACTGCAATTACCAGTGTAATTAGCTGATTGGCTGATGGGCTCGCTGGCAGGCGAAGCACACTTATCCCCTTTTCCTTTTTTATTCCAGGAAATAACTGAAGCAGGCTGAAATTTCTTTTGTTCTTCAGTTCTCGTAAAAAGAAAAAAGCCAGTGTGGGTATTTTATCTCTTTGCCTACGAGCGTATGTTGCATACCGCTTTGTTATCTCAATGTTATGATTGTGCGTGTGCATAAAGATTAAAGAGAGATACTCACAGCTAACCCTTTTATAATTACTTTGTCAAAGCACCCCCACCAACACACCTCCACCCTCTGTGTCTTTGTCCTCCATCTAAAAGCACCCCAAAGCAAAACTGTGGAGAACAAACAGTTTATTTGGTAAAAGGTTGCTCTCGCTCTCCTCGAAAGATCTGAGCTCACAGTGAGAGGAGGAGGAGGAGGAGGAGGAGGAGAGAGTGACACAGACACATGCTGAATGTGGACCTTGTTGGTGATGTCGTATCCAGTGATATCAGGATTACTTCATTCACCTGGACAGTTTAACAGGTGAGCCTCGTCAGAACCATCATTTCTTTTTCTGTTTTACAGATAAGATTAAACTTTGTTAATCCCTTTTGGGAGGGTTCCGTCAGGGAACTACCGCCTAGCCGGATCACGGTTCCTTGAGATTCCTGGACCTCCTTCTCCCCATCTGCTTCCTGCTCCGAGACGTAACTTGCCCCCTGAAGCGTCTACAGAACTCCAGACGCCGCACTATTCAGTCTTAAACTCCCCCCACTTGTCAACAAGACTGAGATATTCTGTCATGTCTCTAGAACTAGTTTTGTAACCAGGGCCCAGACGTCCAAGGCCTCTGCCTGCTGCCCAATCCACAAAGCACTGAAGCGCCTAGATACAAGTTAGATATATTGTATGTCAGCAGTTTACAAACCACACCCAGTTATGGTGAGCACCAAAGGGCAGTGCGCCTGCATTCGTATCAGCACAAAACTGTCCGTTGCGCTTTTGATGGCAAATTTCTGGTTTTATAAAGCAGTCCACTAAGATATGACCTGCCCCCCTTTATCAGACAGGAGAATGTGCCCAAATGGTTTCTGGTTTGGATTGTTTAGTACTGTTATAGCATGAACCAACTTTTCCATCACGTGACACACTTGTGGGCTCGACACGGTTCTCCGCTGGCAGACTGTTGGCGGATCGACTGTCTGCCCAGAACCTCTGTTGTCAGATGGCGGCAGTGTCCAAAATGATTCCCCATCAGCAGCACTGACTCAGGGAGTCATTTGCCTCCAGTGGTTAGCTCAGGATCACCTGATCCAGCCCCAACTATGAGCTTTATCATAAAGGAAAGTTTTAAGCCTAATCTTAAAAATAGAGAGGGTGTCTGTCTCCTGAATCCAAAGTGGGAGCTGGATCCACAGAACAGGGGCCTGAAAGCTGAAGGCTCTGCCTCCCATTTGACTTTTAGGAAGCACAAGTAAGCCAGCAGTCTGGGAGTAAAGTGCTCTGTTAGGATAATCTAGACCTCTTAGTACTATTGTAGGCAGTAAAAATAAAATTGGGATACTCGCGGCCTGTCTTGGTGTCTCGATGCTTCTTTGGGCTCGCTGGGCTGCAGCGGGATTAGTGTGAGGTGACTGGGCTCCTTCGTGATGAGCCTGATGATGGATCAGAATCTGAACATCCAAATCTCTCAAACGTCCCGCACCCATACAGCAGAGTAGGTGGATGCACACTTGTATGCATATTTGTGGCAGCGTGTTGCTGTGTGTTTGCATGGAGGGAGGAAGCGGCTGTGTGCGTGCGGTTGTCAGAACACATCGACTTGCTGTTTGGATCACTCCCCTCTTGATGAATGGAGACAGTAGCTTGTTGTTGTTAAGGGCCGCTCCCTCGGGGGCATTTTGGTGGGAAAACTAACTTTCTCTTCTCCTCCCCACTGTGTCCTTTTCCCTCCTCTCAGTTAAAGCTCTTCCTCCTGCCCCCTCCTCTGTCATTTACTGCCTCCTTTTCTTGTTAAATTTCCACCCCTCTCTCTCTCCACGACTGAAGGGAACTCCCTTTCTATTCGGTAGTTTCTTTTTTCTTCCACATCAGCAATCCGTCTCCCCTTTCAGCTACTGCAGATTAGCTTGCAACACAAGCATGAGTAAAAATTATTTTTCTTTCTTTGCCTTCTCTGTAATTTTCTCCTTTTGCGAGACTCCATCTGCATTTTTTTTTTGATGGGTTTTAAAACCACAGCCATCATTCTGTTATTTTCCATTTGCTTCCATCTCTTTACTTACAAAAACTTTTCATTTCGACTCGCGAGGCTCTCCTCTTATAATGGCAGCATTGTCAGCCTTTGTCGTGGGCCTCTCTGCTTGTCTTTTCTTTCACAGGCAGTCTCGCTCTGTAAGCCCGTGTAGCTCTGGAGCTGTTAGCTGGCAGGACAGCAGTGGAAAACTGGTATTAAGAGAGCAGGAGGGAGGAGGCGACCCAAAGATAAAAACACACCAGAACATATGAGTCAGCCTAGCTGTGAGCTAGCATGCTGCGATCGTTTTGCTGGCACCAGGATGGTGGTAGCCATGTTGCTATGTAATTAAACATACAGCAGGCGAGGCTTCTTGATTCATATGTTCCAAATTATATGCTCCCACAAATTCATTCAGAATTTGGCGGTTCTAAGTTTGAGACGAGGGTTGTGTGCCTCGCGTTCTGGGACTCAGTCCCTTCTACTCATAGTGGAAAGCTATTTCTCTGCTCGTCACATTGATGCCTTCATGTCAGTGTTGGATTTCCATTTGACCTTTAGCACACATAATTACTGCCAAACAGCCACCGTTTGACTCCCTCGCCCCAAAGAAAAGCAAAGCAGAGAAAAACGGGGCTAATTTCAGCGGTTTTGTTTCTGAAAGTAAATGCTGTTTGTGTCGCTGTTGTTGAAAAATGCCTCCCGATGGTGTTGTTTCGCTGTGTCCTCCTGTAGCCAGGCAACCGCAGGTTTTGGGCTGGCCGGGATCCTCCTGCATGTTTGGTTGTCACCCAAAGGGGAAGCAGAGTTGGAGAGTGGTGGGATACTTCCACTGGTTTGGCAGGCTTGGTGAGCCAAGCCATATTTGGTGTGTGAAGCTAACAGTTGCAGTTTATATTTAGATGTGGTTTTAGATGGACCCATTAAAGCAGTGCAACACACAGCAGATTGGAGATCATCACTGGATGTGATGCTTGACTGTTTGAGCAGCCAAATTTTGAAGAGAAACCTTTAACCAGTTAGGAGTCCTCATTGGTGATACCTTCATTGAATGCTACCAGCCTGTTTAACCAGTTGAAATCACTCCCATACTTATTGTCAGCAGGCTGCTTCCTCTATAACATGCAGCTTTAATCACCTAATTTTTTGTAGTTTGGCTGCTTAAAAAAAAGAAAAGAAAAGAGAAATGGCCACACAAATGAGATTACTTTCAGACAGAAGACCTGCTCTCTTGTCTGAGGTTTAAATACAAACTATCCCAACCCTAAAGACAGCTAAAATCCAAGTGAGAACCACAGGTACGAATCAGTGAAGTGCCTAAAGCCTGCATTCTTTTTCATAGCCAGTAGGGGGCGATGCCTCTGGCTGCAAAGAGAATGTCTCAAAATCTGAGAAAATAAACGTATTGCTCACCTGATTTTTGAGCTCAGGAAACACTTTCCTGATGAGTTTATGGTCTCAGTCCCAAGTTTCATTTTGGAAACTGGGGTCAGAAAAGAGGGTAAACCCACGATGCACTGAGTGTTTCATTGACCTCTTTGTACTCTGTGTATACTGCACTCTGCATTTAATCATCAGTTATTAGTAATCCCTGCCTCTCTTCCACAGTGTGTCTTTTGTCCTCTCTCTCTCCCCTCAGCAGATGACACCCCCCCCCCTTCCTCAGCCTGGTTCTGCTGGAGGTTTCTTCCTGTTAAAAGGGAGTTTTTCCTTCCCACTGTCACCAAGTGCTGCTCATCGGGGGTCGTTTTGACTGTTGGGGTTTCTCTTTAATTATTGTGAGGTCTTTACCTACAATATAAAGCACCTTGAGGCGACTTTTTGTTGTGATTTGTTTCTGTATAAATACAATTGAATTGAATAGTCCATCACAAATTATTAGACAATAAGCATGCAGTGTTTCCCATATAGTCACATCCATCTCATTGTCGCATGTTCAATTTCAAGACACCAACATTCCAGGCTTGTTTGAACAGTGGGTGGCTTAATTAAAGCAGCCTACCAGAGATTTGACTTGCAGCTGTTTACACGTGTGGACTACGAGTAGGTAATGAGTTATTGTAATAAGTTATGAAAGTTGTTGAAAGGAGATTTTAGAAATGAGTCCATCAGAGGGACAGCTCAGGGTGAGCAGTTTGGAGACAAGGCTGAGATGGTTGGGACACGTGTCGATGAGGGATAGTGGCTGTATTGGACAAAGGATGTAGAAGCTGGAGCTGCCAGGCAGGAGGAAGAGGAAGACTTCAGAGGAGGTTCATGGATGTAGTGAAGGAGCACATGCAGAGGGTTGGTGTGACAGGGGAGGATGCTGGCATTGGGTGGCCTCTAATGGGAGCAGCTGAAAGAAGAAGCTGTTGTTAAAAGGAGCCTTCAGATACTGCAAACCAAACATTTCCATAGTCAACTCTCTCTGTGGCTCGAGATCACATTGAAAACACTCGCCAGCCAAGCTTCAAGGCTACAAATACTCCAGAAAAAGCTTCCAGAGACAAAGATGATCTAACATTCTGGCCTTCATTGAATCAGTAAGTACTCTGATGGGCTCAATGCAGCATCAGGCATCCTTTGTTTGGCGTCACTGTTCCTACAACAGTCATATGGTTCAAACGCTTGAAATCTCCACTTGGAACGAGGCCATCCGTGTTATTCCTCTCATCTCAAACAATTTTATTTCCGTCTGCTCTTCAGGCTGCAGCATTCAGCGTCAGCACCACTTCAAAAGAAGGATGCTCTATACCACGTCTCTCATTATGCCCGAGCAATGTGTTACAAATTTAAAGGCCGGTGTCGGTACTAAAGCTCGTTAGCCGGATATAGATAGCTAATGTTTTATTCACAAAAGAAAAAGGACATAATTGCTGACCCAGGGACAGGCGAGGCCTCGGCCTAGTCGTACATCTTTAAGGACGCGCTCGCTCTGTCAGGTTCCCCTGATGAAGACGGCCGGCGGGAAACTTGAGTCTGTCAAACGGGCGAGCAAATCGAATTGTGGTTGAGCTCCTTTTATTCACATATCAGAAGAAATGATGGGAGCTTAACTTTGGGTGACACGTGTTTAATTGTCCATTTTTTCCCTCCATTGTAGCCGTGTCACAATGGATTTAACAGCGTTCTTATTTGGCCCACAGCTCTGTCTTTACTTTACTATGAATCACTCCACTTTCTCACAACGCTTTGCTGAGTGTCTAACTCTACTCACACAGGACTTTGCCAAGTAACACCGTGAGCACAATTTTCTCATTTTGTCACTTTTTACGATATAATTTTTTCAGTAGATGCAGCAAATCCCAGCTGCTGACATAATTCAACACTGAGCAGAGCGTACGTGTTTTCTGTCACTGAGCAGGCAGGTCGTCCACAGCCCATGTGCTCTTCTGCACACAGGTTAGGACTGCATCTACTGCTGCCACTGCAAGCCACTTTGGAACCCACCTCCACCCCAGGTGTTCATTGTCATGCCTTGTCTGACTTATTAGATGTCATGTCAATTGTCACTGGTGTCTTCTGTGTTCTGCATTGTGGGTCACGCTTCTGCTGCTTCCCCGGCAATATGTAGGCCTAAACTGTGACCAAACCTGCAGCACACATACCATACCGCACCACACCACACCAGCTTTGAGCACTTTGTATCTCCTGTGGCTCTGTTAAAGTGCTGTATACCAAATGAGTAAAAATATTAAAACAAAGAACCAGCAATTATCAGAATTTTATTAAATGGTTATTAAAAATGCCAAATATCTGTTTCCTGCATAGACTGTGTATAGACGATGGAAGTAGCTTAAACCTGCATTCTGTCTAATGGCCAGTAGGGGACGACTTCTCTGGCTTCAGAAAGACTTATGGTTATGACTTTCGGACTCCATTGCCTTACATCTCATTGTACAAAAGATGAAGTTAAACTTTCTAAATGATGCCCTGATTAGAGTCAGAAAGGAGGATAAGGTGTCATTTATTGGCTAACGGCTTAGCCAGTGAGCATCAGTGTCCCTTGGCTTCTCAGTAAGAGCCACGCCTCGCTCATCACATCCCCAATGGATGATGTCACAGTGGCTGCACCCATCTTTTGTGTGCTGTTTGTTTGCATGTTTTAAATTGTGGCTGTAAGATAACCTTGTGTTTGTGAATCAGTAAATTTAATAAGACAGCTGGAGTTTAAAAACGAACATGAAAAGTTTACAAGATGCAAGGTGAGGAAAGGTGAGTTGCAGGAAAGATAAGCGGATAAAGAAATTTATTAAGAGACAAAGATGAAGGAGGTTTGAGGGTGGAGTACCGGTGTCATTTTAGAGGACAGCTTTAGAGAGCAGACCGGTTTCATCGGATGGATCGGCTGACAGAAATTTAGGGCAGTCTTTATTCTGAGGAACATGTATTTGTGTATGAGCGCTACAGAGAAAGATGAAGATGTGGGTGTGTGTGTAGGTGTGTGTGTACTCATGCTGCTCTGCCTTCCTTGTGAAGCTGAGAGGAAAGAGATAGTAGAACATTTTCTACTGGTGTGTGTGTGCGTGTGTGATGTGAGTAATTCTGGTGGGGCTGCAGCATTAGTCAGAGCTGAAAGTGAGAGTCTGCGAAAAACGAGCCCCACGCTGAGACGGAGATAACGCACACACGTTTATTGTTTTAAGCACACAGTACACTTGCATGCACATTATAGGCTGTGTGTGTGTGTGTGTGTGTGTGTGTGTGTGTGTCAGTTTTCCACTTTCTTTGCCCTTCCAGCTCGACTTCTCTCCCTTTCACACACACACACACACATCTGTCTCGGCGGGACTTTGTTTACACCCCGTTTCATTTTTCTTCCTCGCCGTGTCCGGCGTAGCGCGGTAGGAAGTGAGGCTCCGTCGTGTTTGCTAAGCCGAGGCCGCTCCTCAGACGACTGCTGCAAAGGCTGCAAGCTGTGTGCTCGTCTCCTCGCTTGCCTTCCAGTCGTCCTTGTCATAACACAACACGCACTCTCCTGCAAGCTTTTTTCCTGCTTCTCACGCGCGTCTTTCTTCTCCAGCAGGAGCAGCTGATGCATGCACATCTTTCCCTTTTCTTCCTTTGAATCTTTCACCCACACAGCTGGAATCCAACAATGGCCGGCCTCTGTTGGCTCTGTAGCCACTGCTCATTATTGTAACGGCTAAAAAAGAATGAGAGAGGGGTAGAGCGACACAGAAGGAGAACTGTGGAGGAGAGCTCTGAGAGTTTGCTGCAGGCCTTGGTGACCAGGTTTGCCACAGTGTGCGCGATATAAAGAGAGCGTATTTGAGCACAGGTTTTACAGCCTGGAGCCCTCTTCATCATCATACTGTAACGACTTTATAATAGGAGAGGGTATGTGGTTATGAGTGTGTGTAGCCTGCTCACACGTATGTGGCTGTGTATGTTTGCTTGTGTGTAACAGTAAGCTTCTGCGCAGCAGTCGCAAACATTTTAATGACTTTTTAAACTCCCGCAGCCCATAATGTCTTCCTGATGCAGCTGATTCCTGTGGATCCACATTGATCCTAAAATAGAGCCTATTAATCGGAAGGGTGTATTTTTTCTTCTGCACTGCCGTTCAACTTTATTACCATGAAGTAAGCTCACCTTCCACTGGTGTGCTTTGTTTCGTGCTTCAGCTCAAAGCTTGCACACTTCTGTATGTGTGTTATGGCGTTTATACTGGAGGATCAGTTTATAATGCAGGTAATGCATAATAACTGCAGATGGCAGCTGGTATCGCAGATTAAGGTGAAACGCTGACATTAACAGATGGAAAATCGTGTTTGAAGGATGATTTCAGCAACACTTCGGGGTGTAACTCTGTATGAGGACTTTCACTGTTGTGCACATCAGGGTTATAATAGTTGTGAATTTGACATTATAGTTTAGTTTTAGTTTGTTTTTACTTTTTTTTCTCTAATTCAGTTAGTTTTAATTAGTTTTCAGAGTGGTTTTGCTCGTTTTTATTAGTTTTTATTTTTGGTTTCATGCTCAGTTTTAGTTAGTTTTGATTAGTTTCAGTATTAGTTGTAGTATTTTCATACTTACAGTAATTAGGTGCAAGATTCAAGGCGCAAAAGTGACTATTGTGTAATAAAAACTTGACAAAGATACTGTTTAAAGAAATATATGCA
>VUQK01038542.1:0-11582 GCA_015106715.1 Bujurquina vittata | reverse complement strand
TTGAAAAGGTGTGCTGTGTGTGGTTACAGCGTGCACATCTGATTTTGCTCACAGTGGTCCTCAGTGTGCTCAGGGAGCTTTTGTGTATGCCCAGACACATGATTGCTTAGAGTGTTCCTTTCCTACAGGTAAGTTAGAGAATATTTGAAATATTTAATAAGAGCTACAGATTTTTGATGTAAAAGCATTTGCTCAAATGATCCGGTGAGGCAAATTGACCAGGGCTGAGCCAAGGTGTCTGCATTTTGAACTGACCGATCTTTCAGCTGCAAGCATTCCCAGTAGCATTTCCTCCAGGAAATGCTTTTTTCTAGTTATTATTGTTTTTATGAGTATTTAACATTTGCAGGTATTGGTAAACTGTCAAAACAGTTTACAGCTATACCACCCTGAGCACGCCTGATTGATTTTTTATGGAAAAGCACATTCCATTTTATTAAGTTACTTTTCTGTTAAAAAAAAAACAGTATATGTAACACAGGCTTGGTACAATGATATTAATAACAACAACAGCACCAAAATTAATAATTCAGTACAATGCCACAGAGATTGAAAGTAAACATAACCCAACCTTAGGCTATATAACCTTTAGCTATATAACAATATAGTTAAACCTGTGCTGTAAAATAAATAGATTCAAGATTCAAAGCTTTATTGTCATGTAGAAACATTGTTTCCCTGTACAATGAAACTTTTACTTTGCTGCCCACACTGGATAGAAATAGATAAAATTAGCATGCTATAAAAAATAAATGCACATAACTCTATAAGTTGTGTACATTGTGCATATATTCTGTGTTACAATGCAATCATTGCTGGGAATTATGTGGGGTTAAAGGGGTCTGGATCCCCTTTATAAGATTACATATTGTAGTAATATTCACTGAAAAGCCTGTACTGCTTATAGCTGTAAACGGTACATTTTAACCACTGGACTCTCTCATGGCTCTCACAGGAGTTTGGCCCATGTTGACATTCAGCTGCTGATCTTCTCACAGGTCCTCCTTATTACCATCGTTGAGCTCTTCATTCTGTTGAGTGGTGAAAGAGAACTATTTCTCACAACTATTTTCTTTTACGGTAATGGCTGCAAAGTAATGGAGTTTGATTAGGGAATGGTAGGCAGTGAGAATAAACCGTATGAGACAAGAGGGAGAGTCTAGTCCTTGTGCTTAAAATGTCTTGTCACCTTTCCACTGGCAGAGAAAGAGTTATGGGACAGCGTCATCTCTTCATGCACAAATAATGGAAGGAAGAGAAGCTACAATCAAAGCCATTCCCTCCTCCTGGAAAAACAAAAGCAGTCTGATAAGGCAGCAGCAGTTAGGTTTCGTCTGGATGCTGGGGACAGGGAGCATATTGGAGGCCGGGGCACAGCAGGTAGGTGGCGCTCGTGTGCAGGTGGCGCCTCTCAGCAGCCAGAAAGAGAGAGAGGGAGGCAGAGAGAGGGAGGCCGTCGGGTGCAGAGCGGAGGTTACCACAGGACACTCCTGCTGGAGCTCAGCTGCTAGCAACAAGCTCCAGCTCGCTCCTGGATAATATAGCGGCAACTTCACAGTCTCAAACTGTACACGTATCCATAATTACTGTGTCGGGGGTGCGTTTGCTTTTTTGCTGTTAATGCTCGGACTCTGAACCGGAGCGACCGGAGCGCCAACCGACCTGGATCAATTTACTTTTGGGCTTTGGCTCCGTTCACTGACACCGTGCGTGGATTCTAAGGACAAAGTGTGCTGGCTGTGACATCGAGGAGCAGGATGCCGCTGAGAAGCGCTTCAGAGCCAAGTTGTACGACACCATATATTTAGCTACTGCGCCAAAAATCCAACAAAAACTGCGAGCGAGCTGTGTGGCAGGGACTCGCACACGCTGAGGTCATTAGGAACTAAAACGGGACGCACGGCTGTGACGGCTGTAATGTCCGTGGGTCCCCCCCCCTCCTGGATTTTAATCTTTTCAGGGCAGCACATCGGTTAGGTTGGTAACACTTGTAGCATTTGGACTGTAGTGAAAATAAATCAGAAAGAAGGTAAAGTTTGACGTCAGCTGCTCACGAAGCCTCAAAGGTCACCGTGGCCATCTCCTCCTCCTCCTCCTCCTCCTCCTCCTCCAGTCTGTCATGAAGATGTGAACTTCCTTCTCTCCGGTCCTCCTCCTCTCATCCCCGTCCAGGACGCGTTTATTGCCCCTCTGTTTGCTACAAAGACTCTCGCCTCTCGGGGATGTACGAAAGCGTGGATGTTGTGGGTTTGAGCCCGAGCCCCAGCAGCCCTAGCACGGGCTCTTTTCTTAGCATGGACTACTACCACAGACCCCCGGGGCTCCGGCCGGAGAAGGGGCTTCTGGCCGGTGTCGGACTCCAGCGTCCCTTCGGCGGCTCTCTGCTGACCGGCAGACACTGGAGCGGATCCAGCCACTGTGAGTTCTGATAAACGGATTATTTGTCATAATGAAGTTGTACAACATAAATACAGCACCGGCAATATAGGTGATTAGATTAGTTTAATATAAGCTAACCCTAACCCTGTGCTGTAGTATCCTGTCAGCTGGAGGGGGGCATCCCTTAACTGATGCCAGCTGGGACGCATGGCAGCTGCCACACACTTTGTTTTCAGTGTGCTGCATGAGAGCTGAAGGCACAACAGCACCATTTAGCTTCATTGAATTTAACAATGTTCTCTGGATTTATTACAGCATTTGTACAGCAGCCACCGCTCTGTCAGGGGTTTGGACAAAAATATGATAAAGAAATGTAAACTGCTCCCAAGGTCATACTTACGCTTCATGTTTACAGGAATGGTGCTGTTAGTTTCAGCTTGTGATGACTTTTCCTCTTTTTCAGATTTGTGTATTTGACATGTGTTGACATGACTGTTAAACATTATGCAGCTCGTTTGACAAATGCAGCAGTGTTTGTGGTCCTGTGTCGGGTTTCGGAGTTTGGTGTTATACATGCGGTTAAGGTTTTGAGTGGACGTGGAATAAATCTTTGTTAGTGAAATTAAAAGTCTTTAGTCATTTTAAGTCTTTCAGCCTGTCATCAAGAAATTGCTCAATTGATGTTACACAACAGATGAATATTGGGAAGTGACATCAACAAATGTCTTTTTGCTGCCTGGAAAGTGTTTTTAAATCTGACATCTGCTGAAATAGGAAATTAAACTCACTGTGTCAGAGGTGTAAAGATGTCACTGTATGTATAAAAATGATGAATTTTTCTTGGAAATTTGGGATAACAATACAATACATTTACAACAATATAGAAACAACATGATGTGAACACATTTTTATTAGTGAAGCAACTTGCAAGGTAGCATGTAAAGAAAGCCCTCTTTTCCAATGAGCTACTGCCATTGATGACAGACTACCCAATTCAACCTGTGAATCTGTTGCTCCAAAGTGGCAGCAACAGCAGCATTATACTGTAAAAACACAGGGCTAAAAATATGAAAGCAACGCTTTGAAAATGCATCAGATCTCAATTTAAAAAAAAGTGCTACACTGTATGGACTGAATAATGTGTGAGAAATGACAGGATGCCCCATAATTTCATGGAAATAAAAATTATCAACCTACAGAGGACTGAATTCGAAGACAAAATTATGCATCGGGCTAGTCCATTTTGCCAAAATTTTACTGCAGCAACTCAAAATGGTACTCAGTAGTATGTCTGGCCCCCACATGCTTGTAAACATGTCTTACAAAATTGAGGCATGCTCCTAATGTCCTGGGGGATTTCCTCCCAGATCTGGACATGAGCATCACTGAGCTCGTGGACAGTCTGAGGTGCCACCTGGCGACATGGCATGGACTGAAACATAATGTCCCAGAGATGTTCTATTGGATTTAGGTCACGTGAGTGTGGGGGCCAGTCACTGGCATCAGTTCCTTCATCCTCCAGGAACTGCCTGCATACTTTCACCACATGAGGCTTCACAACCCACTGCATCATCGTAGGGTCTGACAGTGGGTCCAAGGATTTCATCTTGATACCTAATAGCAGTCAGGGTAACGTTGCCTAGTCTGTAGAGTCTGCGTGTTCTTCTATGGATATGCCTCCCCAGACCGTCACAGACCCACCACCAAACCATTCATGCTCAACAATGTTACAGGCAGCACAACAAACTCCACAGCTTCTGCAGACCCTTTCGCATCTGCCACATGTGCTCAGGGTAAACCTGCTCTCATCTGTGAAAAGCACAGGGTGCCAGTGTGGACCTGCCAACTCTGGTATTCTATGGCAAAAGCCAATCGGGCTCGACAGTGCCAGGCAGTGAGCACAGGGCCCACTAGAGGACCCTCAGGCCACCCTCATGAAGTCTGTTTCTGATTGTTTGGTCAGAGACATTCACACCAGTGGCTGCTGGAGGTCATTTTGTAGCTCTGGGAGTGCTCATCTTGTTCCTCCTTGCACAAAGGAGCAGATGCTGGTCCTGCTGATGGGTTAAGGACCTTCTACAAGCCTGTCCAGCTCTTTTAGAGTGACAGCCTGCTCCTCCTCCATGCTCTTGAGACTGTGCTGGGAGACACATCAAACCTTCTGGCAATGGCCTGCTGTAATATGCCATCCCGGAGGAGCTGGATTACCTGTTCAACCTCGGGTCCAGGTATCACCTCATTCTACCAGTACTGACACTGGCCCCAGCCAAATGCAAAACTAGTGAAAAAAGTCATAAAAGAACCTATTAAACCATTCTTGTTTTGGGGGTTGTCTCATCATTGCCTCTCTTGTGCAGCTGTTGTTAATTTCATTAACACCAAAGAAGCTGAAAGTGATTAACAACCCCCTCTGCTACTTACTGACCAGATCAATGACGTTTTGATGACTTGATGATCTACTTGAATTAAGAAGTGCTCCTTTTTTGGGCTGTGTATATAAAATGAAGATTTGTGCCTGGTACAAAATCCCTCTGTGTAGACATCAGCTGTTGTCTAAATATTGCCACCAAACGGATTAACTACGGTATTTTCCGGACTATAGAGCGCACCATACTATAAGCCGCACCGGGCTATAAGCCGCTGGTATCTCCGCTGCTCTCATTTTTCCACAATGACTCGGCAGAGGGGGACAGACAACCCAAAATGTGAGTCATAACAAGGTTGAAAAAGATGACAAGTTTAGCTTTAACTGAACTGATGCCTGTAACATAGTAAAAGTGCTGATCAAACAAAACAGAAAAGTTATTGATTGGTTTATTCATCTTCCTCCTGCGCACTGAAGTCATCTTCTTCGGTATCGGAGTTGAACAGCCTCAGAACAGCTTCGTCACCCTTTCTGTCCGTGTTACTCGCCGTGTCGCTGTCATCCCGGGGTAAAGCTGGTGAATGTGGATTCATTCACTCTGCTCCACGCTGGTAGGATCCACTGGCAGACCTCAGAAAATGATGCTCTTCGCATTTGGCCAGCTTTTGTGAAGGATTTATTCCCGCTAGTCATCCAAGCCTGCCATTCACCCCTGAGTGCTGCTTTAAATGCTCGATTCAGACTGATGTAAAGGGGTTACAAATACTTTGTTGTACCTCCAGAAATAACAGCGGGAATTGACTTGGTTCTCTTGATGACTGCTTTCACCAACTCGGGGATGTGGGCCCTCATACTGTCCAGAACAAGCAGCGCTTTTTTCCGGTGAAAAAATCCTCCTGGGCGCTTTCCGTCGCACTCTGTTAACCAGTCCGTCATCAAATTTTCTTTGATTTCCAATTTTGACATCCTATAATTCATATCCTGCTAAAGAGCCCCCTGGTGGTTAAAGAAAAGCTGCACCGGGCTATAAGCTGCACGGTTCAAAACGTGGGAAAAAAGCGGTGGCTTATAGTAATATGGTAATTATTTGGGGACGAAACTAAAGATAGAGCCCTTTGCTTCCCTGAAACAGAGTGTGAGGTAAACAAGAGTAAAAACTAGGAAAAAATATTGGTATCCACAAATGCCAAAATAGTTGTTTTATATGTTATTTACCCAGAATTTCACAATTGATGCATCCCTAATCCTTGCCCAGAGTTCTGGGAGGTTTGTTATAAATGGTCAGCCTGTTAAAGGTGGGATTCACCCTGGATAGGCTGCACATGTGTCACAGGACTAAGAACATATAAATACATAACCTTATTGCTATGATTTGACAGTGCCGCCCCCACCCCATTGTTTGAAACATTAATCCTTAGATGGTGATGATGTCGTAATGTCACAGCTTGCACAACTGAGTTAAACCCATAAAGAGGTAAAGTCAGCTGGTGAGAGGTGACGAGAGGCACATAGAAACGAGAGGAACGCTCGTAAATTCAGGCTGGAAAGACAGGGATGATTGCCCTCTCTCTCTCTCTCTCTGTGAGTGTGTGTGTCTTTGCACGAGTGGAATAAAGAGTGTCAAACAAGTTCAAAGGCTGAACACAGATTCAGGCAGGCGCACATATTCAGCAGCAACGTGGAAGCTCTGTCTGTGTCTGTGTGTGTGTGTGTGTGTGTGTACTTCTTGAATGTTTGTTGGGTGTGATCCAGAGCAATGACTCACTGACAATTGGGAAGTGACCTACATCTCTCCCTCTCTTTATTCCTCCTATCTAACTCTTTCTTTCCTGTGTCAGCTGCCCAGTCATCATTCCTCTGCACTGAATGACCTCTCTTTCTGTGTGTTGGAGACACATATACAATGACATGCACACACACACACACACAGTCACATTCAGTTTGTCTGGGAATGTGAGAGCATGCTGGCCAAGTTTGACCTGAGTGTGTAAAAAGGGGAGGAGGTGTTTTTGTATGTCTGTGTGTGTGAGATCACAGTCCTATCATATAAAAGCTAAAAGAGCAGTAGTGGAAAGCTGCTTAGTAATTGATTTGCTTGAGACACAGGCCTCTGCCATAGCACGTGTCCGTCTGTAGTTCTTCTTGGTCTTTATTGGAGACCGCATGGGAAAGACTCAGCTTGAAAAGGTTGCTTCCATAGATGAAATCCTTCTTCTTGAATGTTTGCTTTGCCAATTAGGAAGAGAGATGATTGATAAAACGTCTGAAAACACTTGATTGTTGATTCGTATTCGTAAAGCTTTAATTAACACTCGTACCCATTGACTGTATATCAAAGGTGGACATAGTTACCGTGCTGTCACTCACTGATTTTGGACTCTGCATTTTTAAGTGTTTTTGCTTCCGCTTTGGCGTTACGCCGTACTTTTTCCTGTATATTGCCCTAACTGTGTGTATGGTGCAGAAAGAAATGGTAATATTTGCTTGCAGAAGGTACAGCAGCTTGTGGCTTTTGGGATGTGTTGTGAAGTCATGGATGAGGCAGATGCTGCCACAAAGCCAGCAAATTCAAATGTAAACGCTGTCTCCAGGTACACAGCAGGAGGAGGAAGTATCAGGCGTGTGACGGGCCCCTGTGTCCGTGCTGGACACCTGATTGTTCTGTAATGTTAATAGTTCTTTGTACATAGGTTTCTGAAAATTACAAAATATATTTCTATTCTAAAGTGTAAAATAGTTCATTTTAAATTTCAACTTCAAATTTGTTGCGCAACTTTTATTTTGTTGTGTAACTTGCATGTACGATGACAATAAAGATTCTAATCTGTTTGTGATTTTCACAGTAAAAAAAATCAAACTTTTTCTCTACTCTGATTTTATGCTTTTTGTGTGATTTTAACCCCTGTTAGTGTGTCAGAATAGAAAAATAACTGTTGAGTCGCACCTGTGATGCTGTGTGTTGAAAAGAATGATACCAGCCACGGCAAAGTTAACAGTTTTTCGGGTGAAATGTAAAGGTAGACCCAAAAGTAGTCAAAACTGGACAGTGATGCTCTAGAGTGTTAAACACATTGCAGGTTCCTGCAGATTTGTTATCCATTGATTTTTATATCTTGTAAATTTTGTAGATTGTCAGACCAACAAGCACTCTGGATACTTTCAGATACTTTGCTTTTTTTTTTTCTTGAAAAATGAATTGTAGTTTGTTGATACTGTTCTTTTCACTAACTGGCTAACTTGAATTAACTGGCTCAAACACAATTATAAACTCTAATTCTTTTACCTGTTCAGTGCCATCACCCAACACTGAAACATTTACAGCTGAATGTGGCATTGCTTTTATAGAATGCATGCAATACAAGCTGTACTGCTCGTTGCATTAGGTCATCAGGTCAGAGTGAGCAAATCAATGTTTAGTCACTGATTTTTGGCAATACTGGATTCTTTCAATACTGAGAATGCAGGAGTCTTGTTATGAAACACCCGCATTTGTCAGATATTACTCAATTTGATGAGCCAAAAACAGACATTCGCATCATATTTAATCTCTCATGGTCAGATGGATTGAATATGAAACACGATGGAGGAATTTTATCCATATTGCTCAGTTAAAGGTGAAATTAGCTCATTGCAAACCAAAAAAAAAAAGAAGAAAACTAATAAACATTATGCAGAAGTCAGGTTTAGGAACTTCCTACTCCTTGTTGCTGTCTCTAAGCTGGCAGAACGTTCTCTATATTCAGCAGTTCTGTGCTGGCACTGAGCCAGGACTGCCTGGGGCTACCATTTAACAGTATTTTACATCAGATTGGTTAAATGGCTTACCCCAGCCCCGGCCAACATTTCATGCTGCCACTGCTGGATTTGAACTAAGCTGACCCCAGAACACAGCTTGGCTGCCCTGCCCAGGAGCCAGAACACAGCAGAGTCTGGATGGTTTTAACCATGTGTTGACCTGAGTACACCTCAAGGCTCAAGTTAATACAGCTAGCTGCAGGTGTAAACTAAGTTTTGGGTAGGGGTATATTTTGAACATGTGCACAGTGTACGCAAGCATTTTATTGTGTACCTCATCTTTTCTTTTCTCTTCAGGTGCAACTTTGGTTTGACTTTTTAAAACCAAGGTGTGCCTGGAATTCCAGCCTAATCACTAAACCACCAATTCACCTGTAGGCTAGTTGGCAGCAATTTTTTTCATCATCAAGCAAAATAAATGAATGGAAATCTTTTTTTTTTAAAGTGAAAGAAATTTTTTTTTTTGCATATACTTAGATTATAGCTGCTCAAACTGAAGGATGTTTGTATGGAATATTAGCCTGAATACATTTAGATGGTATCTTTACAGTATAGTGCCACATGTTGACTGCCTTATTTAAGTTGCACGTTCATAATTACAACCTCACTCTAGAGTTCACTTGAACTCATTTTAGGATTTATTATTTTTCACCTAGGACGGGTGAAGGAATGGATCAAATATGAAAGCCAAAAAGTCACAAAACAGTCCAAACTGAGCAAATCAAAAGTCTGCACATACATTATAGTGTGTGAACATCAAAGTGTCATTTTAAGCTTATTCGCATTCTTTATCAACCACATCCTATTTCAAGGGCTTTTGAAATGGCCAGCTTTCTATGACAAATTGCATGCAACATGTTAGATTAGATCGCCATGTGTGGCTAACATTAGTAGCAGTCTTCTTTCCTTGTAGGTTAAAGTCCACACGCCGGAGCACAATGTGGTTGTGCTCTGGCCGAGTGGTTATGCTTCACTTTGCTGTGACACGTATAGACAACTGTTCCTTTACTACATCAAAGTCCTGCAGGTTTGCTGGTTAGCATGGCTTACTTTCCACCCACAGCTCTGAGGGTGAGGGCATGTCTGCTCGACCTAGTCACGCACATCCCCTAACAATGCATCTACGAGCAATGGAGCAATATGAGGTGAATTGTGAAAACTAATTTCATGGTTAATTATTGAGTAACTTCTTGGATTGAGAGTTTAGTACAATCTGGTCCTTTAGAAAGAACCCAGTTTGTGTACACGGGTGACGCAGTGGTTACCTCACTGTGAGAAGGTTCTCTGTGCTGCTGCAGTTTTCTTCTTCTTTTGTCTGCATGTGTGTAAATGTGAGAGTTACTGATTCTCACCTTGGCGTCGTCCTTCAATGGACTTGCAATATGTGGTTAAGAGAGTGGATGCATGCCACAGACGTTCAGTTTAATGTCCAGGGGAATATCAAAAGTATTGCAGTACCTTCTATTCTTTTATAAGCCTTCCACTGTCACAAGCGTAAAAGGCATTGGACAAACTAATGTTAGCAATAATTATTTGGAATATTTAAAAAAATATTAGTTACAAATCCTTTGCAATCAGTAAGTGTCTGAAGTGTGGACGCCATGGAGTTTCCCCCCTTGAGAAACTTGGCCAGCGCTTTACAGCAGCTGTCTTCAGTTGTTGGTTCCAAAAGTCTTCAGGAAGTGAAAAGTATGTTTAATAAGTTAAATATATTTATTGTAAAATGTTTGATTTATCTGTAATTGAATCCAATTTTTTTTTAAAAAAGTGTGTGTAGTTTTGAATTGCTGAAGCAAAAAAAGATCTTTATTTATTTATGTGTTTGCTTATCTGTAAAACGATTTCAAATAAATGTATCAAAATGCTGGCATATGTACGTGATTCAAAAAGGAGACCCGTCTTTGGAGATGCTCTCATGCTCTCGTTTAAAGAGCTTTCCCCTCGTTTGGAGCTGCAGCTCCAGCACTGCTGCCTGCGGCCGGCATGTCCTACACACTAAAGCAGAAGTGGAAAGCAGTAAGAAGAGATTAACAAACGCAAAGATGAAAACAGAGAAGGAGGCACTTGGTAAGGGGGTGGGGGGCTGAGAAGTTTAAAAGAGGTCAGACAGTGCTTCGGGGAACTGCTGGCTAGAGTGTTAGTGAGAAGAGCGCAAAGGCAAATAGAGGAAAGATGAAGTGAGGAGAAGATGGAGGAATGGTATGATGCAGCGGAGAAGGACCTCTTCATTTCTCTCTGTCCTGCTGTGTGTAAACAGAGCAGAGCAGTAGAGGAATGTCTGGAATGGCTACTAATGGGGGAGGGTAGACGTGTGTGTGTGTGTGTGTGTGTGTGTGTACGTGTGTGTTAGGTTAGATGAGGCAAAGTGGGAGTAGGGGAGGAATTGCGTATGGTGCTGGTTTCTGAAGGGTTGAGGCCTGAAGTAAATCACAGGCTAACTCAAAAATAACAACAAATATGACACAGAGCGGGACGTTGGGGTGTGTTTACTAGTTATACTCTGTTCACCAGGGTGATGAGGATATGACCCATTTAGCTAATGTATTGTGCAACGAGAAAAGCGTTCTCTTTTTCACAAAGTGGCGTTGCATTTTTGATGAAACACGTGTGTTACTTCTGTTTGGCTTCAGGTAGACAGGCTGAAAGCTCCACCGCCTTCTCGACGGATGCAAAAGTCCAACAACAGGATCCTATTCATACAGATTTTTCCCATTCCCTCTTATAGCGCATGCGTTGTTTCCCATACATAAGCTTTATCGGGTGAAGTGGTGGCATGATAGCTAAATGTACACAGCAGAGTGTGACGGTGGAGTTTGGCCTGTCCTGTACCTGCCAACGTTTCCTTGTTCCCCTGTGAGCATTAATCCAATGTTCAGCATTTGCTCTTTTCTCTCCACAGCTTGAGAAACGTTGTACTAGCAGATAATCGCCTTGCTCCTATTTTGAAACTTCAGTCACTGCTAACCAGCTAGCCCTGGCCTTTTCTCATCTTTTATTTTGGGGAGGGGGGGGGGGGGGGCCTCAAAATTATATCAGCATATTT
>VUQK01038538.1:24418-42809 GCA_015106715.1 Bujurquina vittata | reverse complement strand
CTGTATTAAATACACACACTGAAAAGCATTTCATGACTCTAAAAAGGGAATGAATGTAAATAACTTAAAATGATAATCAGAAGAGAATAGATGGATGGATCTGTGTTTCTTTTCAAAATATTTTAGTACAATACTGTTACAGATGAGCCCTATCCCCGCTGTCATAGGGCAAGAGGCAGGGAACATCCTGGACAGGTTGCCAGTCTGTCACAGGGCTAACACATAAAAACACCCCTAAAGCCAGTTTAGAATCACCAATTAACATAACCCCATGCATGTCTTTGGCCTGTGTTTGTTTGGTGATTTCTCCTTCTGTGAAGATTCATAGCAATTGACTGACTTGACAGTGATAGAAAATGTGGTTTATTTAACTTGCATTTTATTGAACTAATTTTAGTACTTATTATTTGGTTATTTAAATTAATTTAAAATTAATATAAAATGCCTTGAAATCTGTTTTTAAAATGGTTTCAGCTTTAAAATAAAAGTTTTGTTTTGTTTTTTACTATAATTGTGTGCTTGACAGGGTGAGCGTGGGTTTCCTGGTCTTCAAGGTAATATGGGATTCCCCGGGATGCAGGGACCTGAGGGCCCTCCAGGGCCAATGGGCCCCAAGGTTAGTACAAACCTTTACTGAGAAACATCAGGGGTTCATCTGGCTTTAGTATGAGCAGAATTATTTTGCTTTTTTGTAATTTAATGTGAAAATGTTTATATTTGCCACAGCACAAGTTACCATGTTAATTCTAATAGATTAAGTCCAGAATCATGTATGACAAAAAAGCTTCAAATCTTTATATAAGATGGAACCAGCACTTTTTCTGCATTTTGATTTTAACCAACCAATTATTGTTATCTGTCATAGCATATGCCGATTAGTTAGTATTTAAACGCCTTTACTAACATTAATTAATCTTAATTTGGTGTGGCTTACTTAATATTGCTTAACCCATGAATGAAAGACAAAAAAAAAAGTTTCCAGATTTTTATTTCATTAAACAAAATCATTTTGGCATTTTCAAGACAAATTTCTCTGACAAAAAGCTTTCTATTGTTTTAACTGTGATGTTTTTTGCTTTGTTTTTTATCTCTCAGGGAGATCTGGGTGTGCCTGGGGCTCCTGGACTGAAAGGAGTGAGGGTGAGTAACTAACCATTAAAATTACATTGCAGTATCAAGTATAAGTTGCACACTGTAATATGGCACACACTTCTATTCCCAACAAAAACCTTTCACGTGTTTATCACTTTGCAGGGTTCTCCTGGTCACCAAGGTTTCCCGGGAAACCCAGGACTACCAGTGAGTTGCTTTAATTTGCTTCCTGTTTTACATCCTGCAACAATAACAGTAATTTCATCCTGAATGCTGTGAAACATGCAGTCACCCACCACATAGTACTCCCCTCCAAATATTATGGTTTTATATAATATTATTGCTTTTTTTCCATGTCTAACTTGGATAGTATCTGTGGTAAGTTTGATTACAGCAGTCAAGAATGGAAGCTTGGGAGACTTTGTCTCAACAAAACATGTGACTAATAATTGTTTCAAAGCTGTCAATTTCTGCACCTCCATTCATAGGGCATCAATGGAAATGATGGTCCACCTGGTTCACCTGGTATCCCAGGATGCAATGGGACAAAAGTAAGCCATATACTTATATATTTGTCACATAATTTTCGCACCACTTGTGCCTTCTGACTCTGACTCTGTGTTTGTGTTTCAGGGAGAAAGAGGAAGAGATGGTGCTTCTGGTTTTCCTGGTCTTCAAGGACCGCCTGTAAGCACTGACGATCAGCCACGGTGTCACTGACCAGCACACAGTTCAATCATAAATAGTGAAAAACTAGCGATTTCTCAAAAGAATTTTTTTTTTTTATCCAAGCGTTTTTTGGGATTGGCCCAGTTGATTTTTAGCGGGCTCATTGATTTAATCTGACATCACAACCATATCAGTGGAATTACAAGAAATCTATGTAAACAAACCAGCAGCATAAAAAGATAAAAAACAAAAAGTACAACAACGACAACAACAAAAAAGCTAAACTGAACAAAACAACTATGCAGTCTTTCTAAAAAATTTTTTAAATGTTTTCTTCTTTCAGGGAATACCAGGAATCCCTGGGATGAAAGTAAGCTAAAATTTCTGAAGATTTCAGGTGTTCTATTTCTAAAAAAATATATTCAATAAATTTATGTTTTTCCAATTGCCCATTTCAGTGAGACGTGTACTATCAAACTATTTACTATTATTTTATCTATCTGCAGGGTGATCCTGGTGGTCTGATTGGATTTGTTCCTCAGAAAGGAGAGAAAGGATTTCCTGGCACACCTGGACGAACTGTGCGTAGTGCACGTGTGTTTGTGAACATGCAGTCATGTGTTGATGTGTGCTGAAAGGAACAGTAACAACCTGGGATGACTTTTTTTCCCATACTTGTCTTTTTCTTTTCCAGGGACCACGTGGCCCCACTGGACCTCTTGGACCAATAGGAGTCCCTGGCTATCAAGGACCCAAAGTAAGTTACTTGTGCAGTGATGTGCAGCTCATCATCTCATAAAGTCTAAGACTTATTTTTCTAAGCCAAATTTGAAATATACAAATATAGAAAGCACCGTTAAGAAAACATCATCTTTGTATATTCTCAAATAAATGCAATGGCTGATAACTGTATTATTAATATTATTTTGTTTGACAATTTTAATAACTTAACAGGGTGATCCTGGTCCTCCCGGCCCTCCTGGAGAGAGGGTAAGATTTCCGCTAAGTATACAATAAAATTGTAGCAATAAAAAGCCCTCATCTTTCTAAGAAATTGCATGAGATTATATCTTTGCTCTCGTATAGGATGACAAGTTGTCCTTCGTGGGTGAAAAAGGAGACAAGGTAAGATTTATTTTTCAACTCAATAGAAAACAAAAAAATAAATTTTAAAATGACAGCAGGCTCAGCACTTTATTTAGTATATAAGATGTAACAACAATCTTATCACACCTCAAATTCGGTGAATTGTTACTAAAAAACAAATGCAGAGCACACAGTCAAGTTGTTGCCCTACCATTTAGCATGCCTTTTCATTAACATTATTTTTTAGGCTTATTGTTACGCAGTAATATAATTTTGTTGCAGATTTCTTTTTTCTTTTTTCTTTATTTTTTGCTGTTATAACAATAGACTATATAAACAGTGAGCCATATGTTTTTTGAGTAGTGACACATTCAATCAAGAGTCGACTGAAGTCTTTTAGATTTAATTCAGTGGGTTTGACAAAATTATTGCATTAGCTGTTTAGGAATTACAGATATTTTTATACACAGTCCTCCATTTTCAGATGTCCAAAGATGGACTGATGGACCCCCTTTGAAGCTTTCTGGAGCCAGAAAAGCCATATTTAGATGAGAGGGTGGAGCACAACCAATGCTATAACAAGCATAACTACGTAGAATTTCATTCACTAAAGTGGAAGCACAGGCTTCTTAGATGTACTCTTAGACTTTGAACATAGCACTACACAGTGAGCCATATTAAATGTCCAATAACTGCACTAAAAATACTTCAAAAAGCTCCACCACACCTGTCAACGCAACCATAACCTTCAGGCTTAATAAAATGTAAAGAGGTGCCATATTGGCGGCATTGTTAAAGTCTCCGATGCATTCCTGAGTCAATAGAAACTCCAAATCTCTTCTGCTAAATCAGGAGTATTCTTCACTCATAAAAGGTAGTCTAGGAGTTCCACAAGGATTTGTGTGGGGATCTGATACTATATTACACGTACAATATTGTATTTAATCCAAAATCTTGCAGCGAGAGTACAGACGGGGCAAGAGAGAGAGATAATATTTCCCCTTTCTCTTGATTGGCTCCCTGCTGCTGTCACTATATAAATAAATCTGAATGGAACTGAATTAATGTCAGGACAAAAACTGTGTGCCTGGAGCTTCATGGCATGGATTTCCATGGCCGAACAGCTGTTGTAGGTGTAATGTGTATGTGGCCCTCCATGATTTTCCATAGTGTATTATAAATTGTAAGTACTATACTGTGTTAAATTTTGTAGATACTTTGTTTTCACTGGATGCTGTGTGTTTTTATTCAAATTTGTATATGTAGGTATTTGACTGTGGATCTTGTTGCTCTCTCCCTGCAGGGTGAGAAAGGATTTAAAGGCCCACCCGGCCCTCCTGGACCTCCAGCAGCGGAATTCAAAGGAACGCCTGAAACAATTCACATTCCTGGGCCACGGGTACGCAGCCACTCTACAGATATTCATCTGTTGTTATCTACAAATCAATGAATCATTGCTTTATATGAAAAAATAAATTACTTGGATTCTGTGTTGTCTATTCTGAATGTGTCTCTGTTTTTGTTCCTGAAGGGGTTTACGGGAGAACACGGGGAGAAAGGAGACAAAGTTAGTATTTTTCTTTCAAACCCTGAGGTGCAAAACTTGCTCAATGCGATTTCGTTTCCTATTATGTTGTTTTGAGACACTTGATTTCTTTTCAGGGCTACTGCATCCCTCATCACCACAATGTCAAAGGCGATATTGGCCCAGATGGACCACAGGTAAGTGGCAAATTGTCTGTGTATCTGTTGGATGCTATAGTTGTACAATACTTAGTCTGTTTTGTCCTTAAAAATAAAGTACACTTGTGTTCAAGCAAGATTTCTTTCTGTATTTGTTATGAGCATATACAGCTTCATATAAATGTATGAGTCAAATTACTGGGAATCCAAGGAACAACAAAAATCAATCAACACGAGTATCTGCTTCTGTAATTTAGGGTAAACCTGGGAAGGATGGAGAGAATGGGCAAAAGGTAACAATAAATAACAACAACCCACTCCAGATGCTTTTTCTCTTTATTACACAACATTAAATTGCTGAAGTACAAGATATTTTCTTACAGGGAGAAACCGGCGTTGCTGGACCACCAGGATTCCCTGGTTCACAGGTAAATACTCCAATCTAATCAGATATTATAGTCACTGCTTGAATCTGAAAATTAATTTGTGTTAAGGTGATTACTGAAGACATTTACTAAATGTTTCATCTGGTTTAGGGTGAAAAAGGAGAAAGGGGACCACCTGGTAATGTAAGTGATTTCTTTCCTTGATCTTTTCACTTTTTAAGAAGGTAAATAAATAAACCAAAGACAAACGCAAACCCAACCCATAGAACAAAACTTTTATGGACATTCAGAGTCTCCCATCAACCAGTGTTAATTGTTTTGTGTCCTTTCTTGTCTTTTTGATCCCAACTCGGCATTTCTTAATTGCAAAATTAGTGGTTTTAGCACAAGCTAAAGCTTTTACCAGTGAAGAGGAGTCTTTATAATAGTATTTAGACATGACAGTTCATTTGCAGTAGTGGTCAGATGTTTACATACACTCATCATAGGCATGAATATCAGGGTAATTTGGGGCTTTTTAATGGTTCATTTGAACTGTTTTTTTCAAGGTTGAATAATCATTCCATCTGTCTTTAATTACTTTAGAAAACAAGAGCTGGGTGCAGAGGTTTGAAATTATTTAGATGTTCTCTGATCCACACAGGGTCAATAGGGGCTCAGACTCAAACTTATACATACACTCCCCAAAAACTTTTAATAAGCAGTGGTAAAGGTTCTGCATTGTCTTTTAACTTGACAAGGCCTACCAAAAGCTCCTGGTCAAGGTGTGACCGGCTAAGGGACATTTAATCAAAAATTAGTGGGGTTGCATGCATATATTTAACTCATACAGTGGATTTAAAGAGCTTAAGTTGTCAGATTATATTTCTGTCAACGTCTAGTAGTTTATCCTCTCACCTTATTACAGCGATGCAGAAGTGCAATTTTGAGTTCATTTTTAACATCAGGGCCATTGTTTTTTGTATTGCTTTTTTAAAAGACAGATAACTAGCTGAAGTTACCCTGTAAGTTATAGATGGCACCCTCGGGAGTAGCATAATTTTAGCTCTCAAATGATGTGGACTCAGCTAGAGTACACAGATTTAAGTGCCATCAAAATTTAAATATTATACCCCTTTTTAAAACCCTGGCATTATGCCATTTTAGGGCGGTTTACCTGGCCCAGCTGGACCTCCTGGTTTCCAAGGTTTAAAAGGAGAGAAAGGTAAAAGCATGCCATAAAAAGTCAACAAATCCACATAAGCAGACACACACTCATGAACTTAGAAATGATAATCTGTGATCACTCAGGATTTCCACTTTCTTGATGCGTTCTTGTTAACAGGTTTTCCTGGTCCTCAGGGAGAGACAGGTCTACCAGGTATATTTAAATTAATGAATACTTTAACAAAATATAGCAGCAACACATGCAGCCTGTATGTCTCATACATAAACATACTCATCTGAATAACAGTCTAATCCAGTCTAATATATATATAGTCTAATGAGATCTCCAATCTCATTGTACATCCTGTATAGTGACAATAAAGGCTTTCTATTCTATTCTATTCTATTCTAACTGGCTTTCCTGTCTGGTATTTCAGGCAAGCACATTGAAGGCCCTCGTGGAGAGAAGGGTGAGAAAGGAGGTGTGGGTGAAAAGGGCGAAAGAGGTATAGAAGGGGAGTCTCTCTTTGGACCTCCAGGACAACCAGGATCCCCTGGTCCTCCTGGACCACCTGGACTACCAAGTATGTCTAATCTTTGAATGCTGCTATCATTTAATAAATGACAAGAGACACTTCAATACAGTGTGTATCTGCCAATCTTTTATTAATCTAATGTGTGTGTGTGTGTGTGTTGTCCAGTTACTAGTTGTGATGTTCAGAAGGGGAATCCTGGCCCACCTGGACCTCCAGGGTTACGAGGGGAAGTAGGACAGAAAGGTAAGGATAGCTACTGTTACTGCTGATAGAGCCATTTAGATTCAGTATAAACGTGTCTGTCTCCAAGGGGCTGATGGAATACACATCAGTGGAAACCATAGTTTTTTAAATTGCCGTTTCTGCACACCCTTTTAGGTGACAAAGGGGATACCTGTGTTCAGTGTGAGAGCTCAGGCCCACCTGGATTACCTGGCAGTCCAGGCCCTAAAGGAGAGAGAGGTGAGTGAAATGTAGTCACTTAAAAAAAAAAAAATACAATAAAAAAATTGGTGACATCCAGCCACCGCATTCCCAGTCTTATAGTTCCAGAAGCCACTGTGTCTCTGGACTACTGTTAGCAATTTTTGCCAGAGAAATAGTTTATGTATTGCTGATATGTGAGGTGGTGGTGGTGGAAAGAGGACCCACATGCAGTAATAGAGAAAAGAAATGAAGAACAAAGAACACTGAGAAAGTTCAAGTGAATTCCAAAAAATTATTATGGGGAAACATAAGATGCAGAAACAGAGAAAGAGAAATAAAGAATGCACTGGCCAGCTCAGGGACACCAAAAAGACTACAGCAGGCAACTAAAGTGGATGATCACAGAATTCTTTCCATGGTTGAGAAAAGCAACTTCACAGCATCGAGAATGAGAGCACTGTGGAGAAGGTGGGATACCATTTTCAAAGTCAATAGTCAAGAAACGCCTTTACAAAAGGAAATACAGAGGGTGTATGGCAAAGGACAGGAACGGCTCATGATGAGCTTGGTGGAGGCAATGCTACGGCTACCATTGAAACTGGGTCACTAGTGTTTATTGAAGATGTGACTGCTGAGAGAAATAGCAGAATGAATTCTGAAGGGAACAGGGCTATACTCGGTTCAGGTTCAGCCAAATGCAGCAGGCCGATCCAAACCAGTATCACGACAAAGCTTGTAATAGATCCACCGTGTCCATCTAACACAGCATGCTGAAATTGCAGAAAGTTGCAGTAAATTGCAGTACCAGCAGGGTGCGATATTAAAATTCCCAACCAACAGCTTTCTACCACCTTTCTGCTGATTTTCAGCCATTTAAACGACGCTACATTACAAATATTGTTTAACAACAACATACATTTTGCATACAAATTAGCCGTCTAGCATGTTGGCTTTAAATAAAATGGCACACCCTGGTGGTAGTCCAAGTTACTGCACATTCAGTTGTGTATCTATTTCATATCTAGGACAGGCAAAATGTGACATCCACTCAATTTCCTGGAGTGAATAGGTGGCTCAATTACATCCTTTGCCATGATACTGGGTTGACTGATCAGACAGTGCTTTGCAAACTGCAAAAGAAACCCAAGAGTTCCCAGAACAGAGAAATTCAGACAAAACTGAAAGCAGAGACTCACAAAAAACGGCTGCAGAAAAGACTTAGCAAACCGTTGTGTATCAAAAAAAAAAAAATCTTTAATTGTCCAAAAACATATGGCTCTAACTGTATTTTTGAATATTTATCTGGTTTTCTGGATGTTTCTGACCTCAAAGGGTTATAGTTGTGGTAGTCCAAAATATATCTCACCATTCCCTTCTGCTGTATTTTTCCCACTCTATCGAGTATTTAATAAACTAAGCATGTACAATGTCCATTTTCACCTGTCAGGACCTCCAGGTACAGCAGGCAGCAAAGGAGAAAAGGGTATTCCTGGACAATCAGGACATCCTGGACAACCTGTGAGTAGAGAAATGTCTGAGACACTAATGAGCTGATTCTTTTTTTGTTTGTTTGTTTGGTGGTTTTTTTTACAGTTTTACTAAAGCAAATAGAGCAGGAAGAGTTGTGTATTTTTTTTCACTTTTTTACCTGTGTGCAGGGTACTCAAGGAATTCCTGGATTGATAGGGGCCCCCGGTCCTGTTGGAGAGCCAGGGGACATTTTCGTGGCTCCTGGTCTGAAGGGGGACAAAGGTTTGCCTGGTCGTGATGGTTTACCTGGACAGCCAGGGGTGGGTGGATTACCAGGAAGAGACGGCCCCCCGGGTCATCCTGGCAATAAAGGAGAACCTGTAAGTGGCAACATGAGCTTCACATTCAGTACAGCTCTTTCCTACAGTTTCTACATTGAATGGCGTGATCCATTGTAACCGCACAATAGAACATATAAAACATATCAAATGTTTAAATCAAGAAATGCACCATTTTAAGAAAGAATATTAGCTATTTTTGTATTTAATGGCACCAACAGGCCTCAAAATATTTGACATGATAACATCTGGGAACTGAGGAGACCATTGGTGGATTTTTGTGAGAGTAATGTTGTTCCATTTATGTTCAATTTAGGATTCTACCCACTTTAACACTCCTGGGTCTTCTTTATTTTTCATTTCATGAAGCTAAATGTTTTCAGTTGATGAAGATCAGCACCTGGACTCTTCTACTGAAAAGCCATGCTGTTGTAATAAATGTAATATGCTGTTTAATGTCATCTTGCTGAAATAGGTAAGGCCTTCCATGAAAAAGACATCATGTGGATGGGAGCATATGTTGCTCTAAAACCTTTCTAGATGTTCAACCTGTCAAGTCCATAGGCACTAATGCACCCCAAGCTGGATGGCCTCTCCCCTCTTTAGCCCAGAGGATGTGGCATCCATGATTTGCCTCAGTACATTCTAAATGAACTTTAGGTCAGAGAAAATGTCAGTGTCATTTTTACATATGGCTTCTTGTTTGCATGATAGTGCTTTAACCTGCATTGGTGGATGTCATGACGAACTATGTTTACAAATCATTTCTGGAAGTGTTTCTGAGCCCCTGCAGTTATTTCCACGACAGAATTATGCCTGTTTTTAATGCAGTGCTGCCCAAGGACCAAAAGATGATGGACATCTGATACTGACTTTCAACCTTGTCAATACGTAATGAGATTTCTCAGACTCTTTTGATGGCATTACGTACTGTAGCTGATAAGTCTTTGCAATTGTACATTGAGGAACATTATTCTGAATAATTGATGAAATTCTACCCATCTTTACTTCTGAAAAAAAAGGTATGCTTTCTGCGTTCTACTGTGAATAAAATATGCATTTATGAGATTTGAACATTATTGCATTTAGACAACACTGGAGACAAAGCAAACCGAGAGACACGAGACATGTGATTATGAAAATAATCCATTACTAACAAAAACCTAAAACTTTCACATGAGAAGTGATGCTATACAAATTCTGCATTTACATAAAGATCTATTTCCCATGAATTATCATTCTGAAGTTAGTTTCTGAGATTCTTGCATCCTCGGGGAAGTGTTCACTCTCTTTAATGTATTGAAGAAGAAGAAGAAGAAGAAGAAGAAGATGAAGAAGGAGAAGAAGATGAAGAAGGAGAAGAAGAAGAAACAGCCTTTATTGTACCACAGTGGGGAAATTTGGGTGTAACAGCAGCTGCAGTTATAAATATAAATATAAAAATGTACTTTATTGAAGAAATAATATTTATATACAAACAAACAAGATTAACACTAATGAAAATAACAATAAAACTAATTATAATAATTATAATACTAATAATATATACAATGTACAATGATATGCCTGTGTGTTTAACGTTTAACAGGCCAGATTATTTACAATGTATTATTTATAACAGAATGTGCATGTTATTTATTGTGGGTTGCCAGTAAGTAAATAAGTAAAGTAAATGTGACATACCAGTTTCACTAATTGTGTTCTCAGGCCAGAGAGGGCATCAAGGGTGAGCGTGGACCAGATGGTGACACTGGTCCCATTGGCCCTCCAGGAGAGAGGGGTCCACCTGGTATGCCAGGCTTTGGCCGACCGGGACTGCCTGGAGAAAAGGGCAGTCAAGGGAACCCAGGATCTTCTGGACCTCCTGGACCACCTGGTAAGCATGAGCTCTGAAACCCATGACAGTGATAGTACACATGCACACCTGCTGATAATATATACCTTGTGTCCAACAGGTGTCAAAGGTGAGCCAGGAAAAGGTGTGAGCATTGCTGGTCCTCAGGGCATCCCTGGACCACGAGGAGAAGAAGGAAGGGAGGGACTTAAAGGTGAGCAACATATCCAGCATGTGTTCATTCAACTTCAATCCCCATGTTTTTTTTCCCTTTCTTTTTTCCTAATTTTGTAGTTCCAGGGAGGATATGATTTATAAAATTCACATATATGTAAAAATGTATTTCTTTAGTTTACTGTTCAATGTGTTGTTGGCTGCAGGCGACAGAGGCTTTCCAGGAGACAGAGGTTTGCCAGGTTTTCCAGGAGAAAAGGGTGACCAAGGACTTCCTGGAATTGGAGTTCCAGGCCCACCTGGTCCTAAAGGTGAGTTATTCCGTAATGCTGACTACAACCCTCCTTTCTAAGCATTATGAAGTTAAATTCATATGGGTTATGCACATAAAGAGAGCAATACAGAACTCAGAAAAAATATTTTTGTTTATCATTGTAGGAGTCAGCGGAAAGCCAGGAGACTTGGGATTGGTAGGAGAACCAGGAAAATCAGGAAAGGATGGCTTACCTGGATTACGTGGACCACCTGGACAAAAAGTTTGTATTTGACACGATTTGTATATATCTGTTGGTAATTTAATTATACTTGTTGATATAAATTAGTCATGATACAATAAAAGCAAAGCATCATCTGTTGTTTAGCTATAATAACATGAGAAATTTAAATGTTATGCAAAATTTGTGTCAGATTTGCTTTTTCACACATTTATGTTGCTTGCAGGGTGAGCCTGGACGAGGTCTTCCAGGTCCAAAAGGTTTACAAGGCCCCCAAGGCAATATTGGCTTCCAGGGAGAGAAGGGTAATATTGGATTCCCTGGTATTCCCGGAGAAGAAGGACAGACAGGACCACCAGGAGCTCAGGGAACTAAAGGTGTTGTAGGAAAACAAACTCTAAATCATTTTTGGGATATGTTGATGCCAAGAAGTGCCTATTCTGCTACAAAGATGACTATTTTTTTTTTAAATAGGTGAAGTGGGACCTCCGGGACCTCCTGGACTAGTTGGCAAACCTGGTGCTCCAGGAAAAGGATTTCCTGGACCTCCTGGACCACAGGGACCAACTGGAGAGCCTGGACCTTATGGTGAGCTCCAACTCAGCTCAGTGTCTTGTGCTTACTAGTTTGTTTTGACACCATTACAGTACTGGTCTAAAGTTTGGACACACACAAGTTTGGTGTGTTTAAACTTTTAACTGGTGCTGCATGTAGAGGTGAAACACCGGAACAGAACAAAGCTTGTTAATGTGAAAAACAGTGTCTTATTATGCAAACCAAATTTCTCTTGGGAAAAACTGTATTTAGTGTTTGATGCATTCTTTGTGTTTATTTGTGTGTCTGGTCCAGGTAGGGAAGGTGCCAAGGGAGAAAAGGGCTATCCAGGTCTACGTGGTTTAGACATGCCAGGCCCTCAGGGAGATAAGGGAAGCCCTGGGGTTCCAGGACAACCCGGAGATAAAGGACAGCCAGGATTTCCAGGTTTACCAGGCAGGGAAGGTCCATTTGGAAACCAAGGTGAGACAAACAATCTCATAAAAAAGGGGGTTTGGATATTCAGTGTCTTTGGGTCTGTGAGTGTCTTCATATTTTTTTTCATTCAATACCTTTTGAATAAGGTCAGTTTATGAAGAAAATGATTATTTTAATATTATACAGTTTACGGCTTCTTTACTGCTATCATGTCAACACACTGGGGTTATTTTAAAGTATTACCACTTTTTTTGTGTCAAGCTATCAGTGACTCAACACTTTCTTCACGTTTCAACTTAAAACCCTTCAAAGGAAGGAGTGGAGGATACACTGCCATTGGTTGAATGTTTTTAATTTTAATGATTTGCACAGAAACACAAAGCAGAAGTGCTTGGAATTAATATATGAATGAGAATAGGATTTAGGAAGGATAAGGAATCATAAAAGTCAGAGCATGCATCACATTACAGCTATGTCATTTAACAATCTGATGGAGATGCAGTAGATTGTAATTTTAAGATGTGAACTAATTTAAAAAAGTCTTCACCCTTATGATCTGCAGGTCCGAAAGGGGAAATGGGGCTCATGGGAACACCAGGAGTACCAGGAATTACTGGGTCTCAGGGTGCACCTGGATCTCCTGGTCTAAGAGGTGAGGAATTCCAAATATAAAAACTCATTCTTTTTGTCTTATTAGTCTCGCAATGTATGTTTTTCCTGGGTTCTTCGGCAGCAATAAAAACTTCTCTTTCCTACCTCAGGTGATCCTGGTTCTACTGGACCAAGAGGCGATATTGGAGAGCCTGGAGAAAAAGGTGAACGAGGAGAGCGAGGTCTTCAGGGACCTCCTGGGAACATGAGTGATGTTGACATGGAGCACATGAAGGGAGTGAAGGGAGACAAAGGAGAAGCAGGTATAAAACACATGCTAGCCTTTGTGGAGATTACACTCAAAGTAATTTTTGATTCTGAATATTGGCCTATAGTTTAAGGAATTCCTTTTTCTTTACAGGTAACCCAGGATCTACTGGAAATAGGGGCTACCCCGGAACTCCAGGAGATCCCGGAATGCCGGGGAAAGATGGGGAACCTGGAACACCTGGAAAACCTGGTGACTTGCCTGACCTGAACTTCAATTTAAATTGTGGTTTTGTACTAATTTTATACATGCAATTTTTTAAGCAGGTGTTATTGTGATGTTATTGATATTCCTCAGGTGACAAAGGAGACCCTGGCGTACCCGGACAGCCCGGCAGTATGGGACCACCTGGACCGAAAGGTGGTGCAGGGGAGATGGGAATGCCAGGTAGAGGCACACGGATAACACACAGACTGTGATGATGCATGTATGTGTGCAAGCATGTAATAAATGTATTCATATAATGGCATTCATGTCATTTTCTGGTAAAGACAGAAGTATGGGTGCCTGTATTGAGACAGTTTCAGGCGGGGGAAAACCTAAAGTTATATTACACAGTGACTAACAACATCTCTACAAATTAAACACATCTCTTATAAATGCTCATTTTTTCTTTGTGTGCTTTTGCAGGTGAAATTGGTCCAAAGGGTACCAAAGGAGACCTAGGTACACCAGGACATCCTGGATTCAAAGGTGAAGAGGGAATTAAAGGAGAAAGGGGACCAGCTGGTGATCCAGGTATCGGGCTCCCAGGAGTTCCAGGAATAAAGGTAAAGGGCTAGTTAAAAATAGTTGGATGTTATAACCCTTGTTCTATGGATATAGGCAGATAATTTGAGTCAGTACTGGAGCTTCTTAGTTCTGTATTCCAGACATTCCTATAATTTCAGCACTATTTGTCAAAAGTATGAAGATGACACGAACAACACTCTGTTTCTTATGTCCACTGCACATCTGATGTAATTAAAGCATAACTGACTAACATGCTAACTGACACCCAGCAGAGGTGGAAGGGGAAACATTTTCTGAGTACTCTGAGTAGTTCTTGAATATTAATGACCACTTCCCTTTCTTAGCTTTAATTAGCATTCTTGTTTACTGCTTTATTTGTACAGGGTCAGACTGGTGATCCAGGACTCCCAGGAGCACCTGGAGAAAAGGGTCTGAAAGGTCAAGAGGGTATGCCTGGCAAGCCAGGACTGCCAGGACCCAAGGGAGACCAAGGAAATAGTGGATATCCAGGTCAGATTTCTGTCCCTGTTGTCAATTTAATTCTGTTCACCTAGTAAACTCAAGGTATAGTAATAATCATACACGCTGTTATTTAAGGTTTGTTGTGATCTGTGTGTTGTACAGGTCAAGCAGGTAGACCAGGAGATAAGGGTAGCCCTGGACTTCCTGGGTCTCCAGGAGAGCCTGGTCGTGAAGGCCGGCCTGGTAAGTAAGAGGCTTATTTAACAAGCTTTTCTTTTCTTTCTTTTTTTTAAAGAGAGCAAGACAAAGTAATCACTGAGTTGTGATGTTTGTGTTAGTTAAGTGGATGTGCCACTTCTCAAAGCTTTCAAATGGTGGTAACCTTGCTTGGCCTTTTTTCACATGAGGTATATTCAGAAACTACTTCCTGTGGCTAAATTATGGGTTTCAAGACAAACTGATAAAAAAGATAAACAGTGAGTGAGGTGAAAATTGTACCTCTTCCAATTTGACACACAGAAACCTGTAGTGTGTGTACTTGTTCTCTTTCAGGTGAGGGTGGTTTGCAGGGGCCTCCTGGTCCGCATGGGGAGAAGGGAGATCCTGGAATTGACGGGATCCCGGGATCCCCGGGGGAGAGAGGACAGCCAGGTTAGTCCCTAAGACGTTATGCAGTGACTGAGCATAGAAAGACCAGAGCCTCACTGCCTGCTGCAGACACCCTGCTGTTTCACTCCACTGAAGGAAAAGGGCCTTAAATCAATTTTTCTCAACAACAGCAACAACAACAGTTGCTAAGTCATCACACTTTCTAACCTGATAAAGTGCAGGGCTGCCACACACAGACACATGTTTAGGCTGAGCCGCTGTAGCCAAGCCTGAGCAACACAAAGCGTTGGATGCAGTGGTGTAAAGCACGTTATCACTGGACCCTGGAGCAGTGGAGAAGTCCTCGTGGGATTGTTCTTCAGGAGTTGGGCTCAGCCCCTTAGTTCCAATGAAAGAAACTCTTATTTCTTCAGCATACTGAGACTTTTTGCACAATTTCATGCTCCCAACTTTGTGGGAACAGTTTGGAGATGACCCCTTCCTTTTCCAACATGTGTACCAATGCACAAAGCAAGAACCATAAAGACATTGATGAATGAGTTTGGTGTGGAAGAACTTGACTGGTCCTAACCTCAACCCAGTCATAAACACACCTAAACCTTGTGGAAAGCCTTCCCTGAAGAGCTGAAGCTGTTATAGTAGCAGAGGGTGGGTTGATTTCATATTAAAACCTATGGATCAAGAATGGGATGCCACTCAAGTTCATATGTGTGTGAAGGCAGATGAGCAAATACTTTTGGTGGTATAGTGTAACTCGAGTTAAAGCATCTACATTGCACTACAAGAAGTGAGAAATTATTGACTGCTAACACAGGGGTGTTAGACATCACCAACACGTGGGCCACAATGAAACAACTGCAGCCTAAACAGCATTAACTAGAAAATCAATAATTTTTAACGTCAGTGAAATATGCCTAGTTTAAAATACCATTTACAGCCCAGCAGTGTGAAGCTGTCAAAGAAGCTACAACTTCTGAACATGGAAGTGTGTAGGCTTACTGTACTAAACGTCATTCACAAAAAACTAATACTTCAGGAAGTCTATCAGTTATTGGTGTATAAAGTCATTTATACAGAGAGAGTCAAAATATGAATATTTCCCTTTTTTCTTGAAACCTCAAATGTTCTACTTATATGCATTTAAATTATATCATAAATAAAATGAAAGCACTCTCATCCTGAAACAGTGATTGAAGTGATTCAAACCAGCGGGAACTTTAATGTATTAAAATTTACAATGTTTCTACCCTTTTCTGCAGGTATGGCTGGCATAGGTTTGCCTGGGCCACCCGGCGAGCTTGGCAGCAAAGGTGAGAGCCTTTACAACACTGATTTATATGTTCCTTCAATTGATAGAGGTCAGAAAAGTTTCATCTGCTTTTTCCCCCCTCTGCAGGAGACAAAGGCAGTCCTGGCTTTCCTGGCCACCCGGGTATTCCAGGTGTCCCTGGTGGGAAAGGTGACAAGGGACTTTCAGGCCAACAGGGACCTCAGGGAGAGCCAGGAGAGCGGGGTCTCCCAGGTTTCTCTCTAGAGGGACCTAAAGGAGAGCGAGGAGTAACAGGACAACCTGGAGAAGCAGGTATAAATAACATCCTGATTCTTTTTTGCCTTTTGATAAATTGACTGTTAATAATATTTAGCTCTTTTCTACTCAGTTTGAGCCCACTAGAGTCTCATTCACCCAGTCACACACACACATTCATATGGTGCTTTTATCCATACCTAAGCACTTTTATCTAACATTCATACACTCACACTTAAATGGATGCATCGGGGCAACTCGGGGTCTGGTATCCCAAGAATATTGGCACATGGACAAGAGGAGCTGGGGGTAAGACTCTGACCTTCTGATTGGTAGACAACATGCTCTACCAGCCGAGCCACAGTACTCTCCTGTGGAAGCTCAGAAGATGACAGCTTTACTCTGGCATGAGTGAGTTTGATCCATGGTCCAAGTGTCCTCACAGTGATTATGCCAGAAGGAAGTGATGCCATCTTAGCCATCTCTCTCAGCACCAAACAGAGGGTTCGAACAAAAGCTTTTTGACTGGAAGAAGTCTGCACCGCATGAACAGGAGGTGTTGATGTATGATGAAAGCTGTCATGACAGTGATGGCCTTCTAGGTCAAGACGAGCATTTCAGAGGATGTCTTAGATTTTCCAGACAGATCCAAACTGCAGTTTGGTAATGCCTCCATAACCATCAGAAACACCAAGGTTGTTGACATCTGCAGCCACAACAGAAATTCAACTTGTAAATGAACTTACCTCGAAAGATTGAGCAGGAAAAATCCCAGCTCCAAAGTCTCTTATTGGGATCCCGAATATTACAAAGAACGGGATGCTGCTGAAGAAAGAGCTTCAAGGCTTTCTCCAAAGCATAAAGTAGTGTGGCAGGGAAGTGATGGAAACATCCTTCCTGCTGAGGAGCCACAGACATCATACAGAGGAGATGCTACTACATAACCCTCCTCACCACTGTGCCCAAGATGAAAACCAACCTCTTTCACTGTGTAGCCACACAGGAAGAGCTCAGCCATGTAATCCTTACAACCTGTTGCTAGGTGCAGTAAGTAATTTTTTGAGGTTATTTAATAGAAAAAAGAATATACACACAAATATATATTGATTAGTGTGTAATTACATCTTCCAGCAAAGTGACGCGTTGTTTTAAACTTAGAATGAATCCATAAGAAATACATAGAAACGGGCGACAGTTTGTGGAAGTTGCCATGTTGCCCCCCGCCATCTTGAATACAGTGGCTGAGAAGGACATCGGACTCCTTTCACAAAGTTTTACAGCCTCCTCCTGAGGTAAACAGCAGATTGACAGCCTACACTCATTGCAGATGAATGGCGGCCAGAATTGTGTGTCCTACAGCGGCCACTGGGATTATGGACTTGAAATTTCACTTGAACTCAGGTTACTGCAATGTACAATCAACTGACATCTAGCAGTGAGATTTTAAACCCCGTACCTTTAAATATAGCACAAACGTATGGAGGCTGTGATAAGTGAAATTTGCTTACATAGAAATGCTGAATGCATTTGTATTGTAGATAAAAATATATATATATATATATATATATTTCTTTGTCTTTATCAAACAGGATCCCCAGGATTCCCAGGAAATGCTGGATTGCCAGGCAGAGAAGGACAAAAAGGAGATAAAGGAGATCAGGGTCTCCATGGTTTCCAGGGAGAGGCGGGACAAAAGGGTGAACCTGGACAGCTTGGAGCTCCTGTATGTCATAAGGCTGTTTTCCATTTGTGTTTGTTTTTTTTTTTTTTTTTTTTTTGCTAAAAAAATTTAAAAATATTTTTTAAATTGTGATGTTGCCATTTACTTTTCAATGGAG
>VUQK01038538.1:4989-23488 GCA_015106715.1 Bujurquina vittata | reverse complement strand
AGACTTTTCTGTAGGTCTTGGGGAGTTCTAGAAGTGTACCAAATTTCACGTTTCTACGATAAAGTAAGGTCAATGCGGAGGGTATTTTGAAAGTTGTCGGGGGGCGCCACTGAGCCGTTTTTCATGCGATTTTTTCCACGACTTTAAAATACGTAAATTTCGCAGCGTCCCGAGGCAGCCGCAAAGTTTGGTGAGTTTTCGTATATGTTTAGGCCTCCAAAAAGGCAGTTTTTTTCGCGGAAGAATAATAATAATAATAATTAAAGATACAAAGAAACAGCGCGATTTCAAAAGGCCTTCGCAGCGCTTCGCTGCTCGGGCCTAATAATAATAATAATAAGAAACAGCGCGATTTCAAAAGGCCTTCGCAGCGCTTCGCTGCTCGGGCCTAATAATAAGAAACAGCGCGATTTCAAAAGGCCTTCGCAGCGCTTCGCTGCTCGGGCCTAATTATTTATTTGGAGTATAGAAGCTGGTGGTAGTAGAGACCAAGATGAAGGCTTAGAAGGAGCTCTTGGGTGGTGGAGAAGGGGAGGAGGTGGATTGCGCAAAAGTCTGAAAGGGATAATGACAGATGAGCAGTGATACTTAAATACACTGAGCGGAGGCTGATTGGCTCAAGGAAGGTGGGCAGAGAGATGATTGGACTAGAAGTGATGAAGTCAGCATTGAGTCTGTCAGCGTGGGAAAGTGGCAGTGGTGTACGGTAAAATAGAGAAGCAGCCAAACACTTGGGAAAGTAGGCAGATGAGTAATTTCAGAACTTATTCCTAAGCTTCATGTCTTTGAATTATACATTTATGTCATATTTCAGGTGTTGATGGCCCCCCTGGTCCACCTGGCCCCCAAATCTTCATAAAAGGAGATATTGGTATCCCAGGAACGGAAGGCATGCCCGGACCTCAGGGGCCAGCTGGGCTCCCTGGAGAGAAAGGAGATAAAGGTGATGCATATGCAGACATATGCCCCATTTAAACTCCTGTGACACAATGGCCTACTCCTGCTTGCCTTTCACCCACATCTATTTCAATAACTGTACTATTTTTTGTTTATTTTTCTCAGGTGTGACAGGTTATCCAGGCCCAAAAGGGGAAGAAGGTCTCCCTGGATATCATGGTCAGCATGGGGCCAAAGGAGAGCCTGGCCTTCCAGGGCCACAAGGTGAGCGGTTCCCAGCGATTAATGCAAGGTGTTGGTACACTTGTTGTGCTGCCACTTTTTTGTTATACGGATTTCTTTGTATCTCTAGGACCTAGAGGACACCCTGGCCCACCCGGACCTGATGGTGTTCCTGGTCCAGTGGGTCCACCTGGCCCCTCGTCCATGGATCATGGTTTCCTTGTAACACGTCACAGCCAAACAGTGGACGTTCCCCTGTGTCCTGAGGGAACCTCCCTCATATATGATGGCTACTCCTTACTCTATGTACAAGGCAATGAACGCTCTCATGGACAAGACTTAGGTGAGATAATGTGTCAGGAAGAAAGAAATCGATATAAAGAAGGGACATGGAGAAAAAGAGGATGAATGCAAAAAGAAGAAAAAGCTGAGTTTCGTGGCCTGACGTGTTATTCTTTTGGTTCTGCATTTTAGGTACGGCAGGCAGCTGTCTAAAAAAGTTTAGCCCCATGCCCTTCCTGTTCTGTAATATCAACAATGTGTGCAACTTTGCCTCCCGCAATGATTACTCCTATTGGCTCACCTCACCTGAGCCCATGCCTATGAGCATGGCACCCATCACCGGTGAAAGTATTAAACCCTTCATCAGCAGGTAAGTCACAGTTTCTTTACACACTGCTCTGTTTTATGTTTGTGTAATTCTCGTGAGACATACTCTGCTGTTCTCATATGAATCTGTGCACAGGTGTGCTGTATGCGAAGCTCCAGCCATGGTGATAGCAGTTCACAGTCAGACCATTATGATCCCGCCGTGCCCTCAAGGCTGGGACTCTCTATGGATTGGCTACTCCTTTGTTATGGTAAGACAGCTGTGGTCTCTCAGGAATACATTTGTTCACCCTAGATGAAGAAGTTATTGCCATGTTTTAATGATTCTGTCAGAAACACTTTAGAGAACTAGAAAATAGTTAGCGGTAAAGGCTAAAGTGCTGAAATTACACAACATGCATTTTTGGCAAAGAGAAGCAATTCTCCTTAACAAAGACAGATTAGGTGTTAGTTTAATCAGTAATGCAAAGACGTGGAGGAGCCTTTTGGAAACGTAATTATGAGTAGTGAAAATTTTACTGACTGCATTGTGCGCTGGCAAACTGGTGAATCAGCCAAGGATTGTGAATCACCCCAGGGAAGCACTTCTGTTTTCTGTGCCATCTGTATTTGCTGACTACAGAGAATCACAAATTCAAGCTGAGTTCCTTGGGTGCTGGCTCAATGTACTCCTTTATAAACTGCAGTTTTATTCATTGCAGTCAGTACTACTTTACTCAAAAAAGGATTGTTTTGCCATTTGCAGTAATTCATATTTGGCAGGTTGGAGTGGGTGGAGATGAGTGTCAGGGGTGATTTATGATGGAAGCACAGCAGAAAGAGTGAAAGGTGCTGAAGATGTTAAGATTTTAGTTAGGAGTGAAATTAGTATACCAGAAGGACAGCTCAGGGTGATCAGTTTGAAGATAAAGGTAAGGTTGAGATGGTTTGGACATCTGAAGAGGAGGTATAGTGGATATACTGGGCAAAGGATATGGAGGAGGAGGTGTATGGATGTAGTGAAGGAGGTTTAGTTTGGCAGAGGAGGATGCTAGGGCTAAGGTAACATGGAGGCAGATGATCTGCTGACCCCTAAAGGGAATGGCCAAAAGAAGAAGTCCTGGACATGGAAAGCCAGAGATGAGGAGAACAGCAGGAACACCTGAAAATTTACTGAAAGCATGTTTAAGTGAGAAACAGCATGAACTGAAACGAGCTGGGGCGAAGGTGGGCTGCAAAGCATCCTGCAGAGCCAACAGCATCTGTGGACAGGATAAAAGATGCTTAAGCAGTGCAGTATGTGAGGTTTGACATATGGATGTGCAGAAGTGTTATCAGCAGAGCCATCAGCTGATGTGGGATGACATGAAAGAATTTGTTCACTTTTTGTAGATAATAAATTGAACAGCAGCTCCTTTATACAGTTTTATAGATATAAAAATTAATTGATTAGTTTGCCTTGCTTTTTTTTATGCTTTTGTAGCACACCAGTGCTGGTGCTGAGGGTTCAGGCCAGGCTTTGGCCTCTCCCGGTTCCTGTCTGGAGGAATTCCGCAGTGCTCCATTCATCGAGTGTCACGGTCGAGGAACCTGCAACTATTACGCCAACTCCTACAGCTTCTGGCTCGCTACCATTGAAGACAATGAGATGTTTACGTAAGACTGAGCTCTCACAATCAGACTCTGCATTTCTTCAGCCTTTTTTCTTGATAAAATCACTGCAATGTCAGTTTTTGCCATCATCACATTTTCTTCAAATAATGCTTTTTTAACTTCTCCCTCCTTCCAGGAAACCTGTTCCAGCAACGCTAAAAGCCGGCAGCCTTCGAACACACATAAGCCGCTGTCAGGTGTGCATGAAGAGGACATAAACAACAGGAGGCCTCCATTTCATTGCGAAAGCAATAAGGCGTGCATTGATGTCATCGACTTGGCTTTTGCTTCCTGTTTTCTAAAGGATGGTGCTATTGCCCTGCATGGCGTGTATGATAGGATCACGGCCAGAGACTGAAACCAAAACACAGAGACCAAGTGGCTGTTTGCTCCATGCAGAAACACACAATCACAGCAAGTTAAGAGTGGCACCTAGTTTACCACTGCACTGACATGCCCCCCTGAACTGGTAAACTGGTGTTCATTTTGAAAGGGCTGTTTGTGTCAGTCAGGTGCTATTGAATCTTCCTTGTGTGCCTTTTTCCTTTTCATTGTTTCTATTTTCATTCCCTACCAGTGTTTCCAAGATATAGCAACACAATATGATATATTTTCACACCTTAGTTAAACCTATTAATGTACAAAATAGGACTTACCACTGGTTACAGATGCTTGCCATGTATGCCACCATAATGTGCCAGACACAGATATATGCCAATCACTCTGTTGTAAATATGATGCATTCCTTTTTAACATAGTTGAACGTACTCGCCTCAGGTTATTAATGAGTTACTTTGTGTGTTATTAAGCCCATTTATTTATAAAATTTATGTTGGATGTGCATTTATCTGAGATGCCATATATCCAAAAAAGAATGTGTTAATGTGTGACAACCATCGACTTATTAACATACAAAACAGCACTGAAATAGCATTAGCAGGTGTGACCGTGTCTGTGTGTGTTTGTGTGAGAGGAAGAGAGATATGTATTTGAGTGGCCTGGAAATGGCATGTGTGTTACAATGTCTGCACATATATTGTTGCACAACCCTGTTGTTAACATTACAAATGCACACAAAGAAATAGACAAAAAAAATCCTTCCTATATCTTTTCTCTGTACAAACAGTGATCCTAAGGAGATGCACATGTATAGAAGCATAACATGCACTTGACTGTTCCCCTTTGTGAATTATTTTTTTTTTTGCTTTCCCTGTTTATTTAGTGCAAAGTGTAATCTTCTGTAAGCCCGGAGGGACGTTTGGTTGGTTTTCTCCGAGTATTTCATTCCACTCTCCAAAGACTTGCATGGGGTTCGGCTAACTGGCGATTCTAAATTGGCCCTAGGTGTGAATGTGAGCGTGAATGGTTTTCAGTCTCTCTGTGTTAGCCCTGTGACAGACTGGCAACCTGTACCCCGCCTCTCTGGGTTAGGCTCCAGCCCGACTGCGACCCTGAATTGGATAAGCGGAAGAAAACAGATGGATCCAAGGTTCCATGATGTGATGATTACACAATCAAGTAAAGGATATATAGTGCCTGTGCAGGTTAAGATGCTTTAAAAGTTCTCAGTATAGAGTTGTGTAGATTTATTTCTTAATGTACAGCATTTGCATGCATATGTTGATCTTAGAAAGCCTATTGGACCTCAAACATTCTCTGAAGAGGAGCTTTATTTGTCACATACATTTACATGCAGTGAAATTCAGTCTCTGCATTTAACATAGACAATGTAGTACACAGTGGAGTGGGGGGCAGCTAGAAAGCACCCAGGGAGTTAGGGCCTTGTTCAGGAGCCTAGGAGCCAGGCCGGGGATTTGAGGCAGGGTCCTCTCTGTGATGAGCCTGCTTCTTCCCCACTAGGCCACCACTCCTATGGACCTCTCAAATGGTTTGATTGGCTCTTAAAAGGACATTTCTGTGTCCATTTAAGAACTTTTGAAATATGCAAAGTTATGGCAATGACTGTACACTGACTGCAACCTGTTTCTGTTTTACTATATGCCCTAGTTGTGATAAAATGCTCAATGACGTTTGTAGAGTTTTAAAGTGTTTTCCAGCATAAAGCAAGCTTCCTAACAGTGATTTCAAGTGATTACCAGAACAGAAAATACTTTTTAATATTTCACATCCCAAACTGTGTAATTCCTTAAATAAAATTATTTGTAGAACATTTTATTAATTATCCCATTTCATATTTTATTTTTTTGGTTTTTGTCTTCCAAGGTAAACATTTCTTATGCAGTACTTGACAAACGCCACTAGAGGGAAGCAACAGCACACATGATGGGTTGTTGATGTCTTATCTCAAAGCTCTCCGTGTGTGACTCAAAAAACTCATTTTGTTTTACTAGTCACTAGGCAACAGCAGGCAGCAAAAGCTGACCCCAGACATATCATAAACAATAAATTAAGGGCAGCCTTTGCAGCAACTCTTCTCTAGTGTGATGCAACCACTACCTCAGCACTTCTGCAGGGACTGTGGCCAACAAACCCATTCACCCCATGAAAACACAAATGGATCAATACGTTCTGCAGAGAACCAGATAACCCCTCCTTTCAACTGAGGTCTCGTCTTTCATTTATTACCGGAATCCTATCCCTTGTTTCCTTTCTTGTCACCAGACAGACAAACAGAGCCCTTGACCCCTGGCTATCTTCATAAACATGTCAGGCGGGGCCTTGACCTCCGACCGACGAGTGCAAGGTCACTCAGGTGGGAGTCGGGCTGGATAGTTACCACACTGAAAGGTCTAATTGTCAAATGAGGGGCACAGCTTAAAGCAATGGGCCAAGGACCATGACCATTTGCTACAAAATCTATGCACATGTGAACTTTGGCCAAGGGCTTCATTCAAGAGAAGTGACTGGGCTTTGGATATAACTAAGTAAGAATTTTTAGCTGTTATTCCAAATAAGACTAGCATTTGATTTTAGATAATCACAGGATGGCAGATTTTTTTTATTTTGTTGCATTGTGAAAAAAAAATATTTAATAACCTTGAATTGTTAAAATCATTTCAAGTACGATTTTGCATTGCATAAAGAATAAAAATGGATTCTTATGCATTTAACTCCACAAAGTTAGCCAAGCTAACATATCTTTCACTTTTATTTATAAATTACTATTAATGACTGTTAAAATGTATTGACTGAATTTAGTTAAAATTTCAATTTCTTTGAAGACTCAGTTGAGCGTTGTAAAGATTCATATTTATTATTCATTCTTCACTGAAATGAATAAATCACTAGAATTCACATGCAAATATATAGATACACATGCACGCGCGCACACAAAGTCATTGTCATGTGGTTTGGGAGGGGGGGAGTAATTAGCCTTGCTAAGGGGCTTTAGAGTTCAAAACTAACCCCATTAGGTTTCTTAATACTACTTCTTGTTTGCTAACACTGTTTGAGACCCAGCTTAAGATTTACAATCTCCTTCAGAGAGCTGGGCTTTGTGCCAGTGGAAACTCAGCCATGTCTGTGATGTTCCTTATTGAGACAGTGCTTTGCTCACATGAAGTTGTAGTGAACAAACATTTTAAATACCGGCCTTTTTCGGCTCGGAAATGTTAACACAGGTCATGTTTTTCAGCATCTTTGTACAATTTACAAACCTGTCAAGGAGGTTTGTATCATCATGACCTTGAAATCCTGAGTGGATTAGCGACAGAGTCGAACACCTTTGCCACCCCTTGACCATCCCTTGACCAGAGCTTAGCCAAATCCAGAATAGCTTGCAACACAGCATATGCCACAAAACAAAAGGCATGCTGGTGAGATGAGATGAGATGGACACTGTAAACATCTTGTTAACACTGCTTGCCTTTCCCCAAAAACTAGAATGGATTTCAGTTTTTATTTTGAGAACACAGCACAGTCCCAGAAAATGATTTTAAGTATAGGTCTCTATAACACTGCAGGCTACAGATGGGATGATTGCACCTTCCTCTTGCTGAAAATAATAACTCAATAAAACTCAAAACAATGTTGATACAATGTAATTGATTCTCTGATACAATATAATAATATTTAACAGCTGACTTATGGACTATTTGCCATGTTTCTCATGACTCTCTGTGGTGCCTGCAAACACTGAAGCATTTAAGTCGAAAGAGAACACTACACCAGAACAAATGCCAGTGATTACTGCTGACATGAAAACTGTCAAATTTGTATGTTTATTGTTGTCTAATTTTTCAAAAAAAATTTTAAACTGTTGACTGCTAAATAATTAGTGGCTCTAAACTGGCTGGACCCTCATACAAATCTTACAAAAAAGGCATTCAAAAAGCTTGAGTGTGTTTTTGTTAAAAGCCGCAGAGTTGTTTTCATTGCTCTGCCTGATTAGACCTCCAGTCAGGTGGAAGTTGAGTGGTGCTATGCCAGGAATTGTTTGATACCCACCTTAATTAGAATGACATTGTAAAAAGAGGTGCAGCAAAAACTCAACACACAGTCCTTTTCACCAAATTCTCCACACAGAATTAGGCGTAAACAACATGAAAGTATAAATCCATCCTGCCTTGTCTCATTGGTTCAGAGTGGTGGTGGTGGTGGTGCAATGGCGTGGGTGCTGCTTTCTTGGCACATATTGGGACCCTTAATACCAGCTGAGCATTGTTCAAATGCTACAGCCTACCTGAGTATTGTTAAGGACCAATAAATAAACAACAAGCAGCAGCAGCATTATAATGTGTATTGTCAGGAATCAGTGGTTCTGTGGCTAAATATTTTAGCCTAAAGACAAAATAAGGCAGAGTCTTGGCAAGGGTCAACCATGTGTTCATATTATTGGAGCATGAGGACATGAAAACTGAAAGATTGCCCTGGAGATTTGTAATTATTTTGACATGTCAAGCTTTTCATGTTTACAGTCAATTGGATAACTATGGAGACATCTGTGGTACCATCTCAGACATCTCAGTCCAATAATTATCACATTGTTAAGTATCTTCCACAGTACCAAGGTCTAGGTGTAAACCTTTATTGCTTTTTTAATGCCGCCACCCTTCTGTAGCTTCATTCTTCCAGCAGTAGCTTTGAAATGCCGGATCTTCATTCCTGCAGACACCTTGATCAGATGGGAAGAGGAAAAGGTTTTGAGAGGCCTTTTCTGTGGTTAGTGCTGGATGCTTTAAGCTGTTATCCTCTCCATGACCAGTGCACACATTGCAAAAAAGTACTGTATCATAGCGGTAAAATAAATTAATAAAGTCCCCACTGTTAAAAGTTATCACCACAACTACTTTTTCCATTTTCTGTGAGAATGTGGTGCTAATTAGTAATTGCAATGGAATGAGACTAATAGGTCTGTCAGGTTGGGGGAAAGTAATCATCTTGCCTCACTCTCAGGTGTACAGAATCTGGGTTAGGGATAGGCTCCAGCCCTAATACAGGATAAGCGGAAGTGAATGGATGGAAGTTGTTATTGTCATTTAAAAAAAAGCTCTGTAGTAATTGGTTATATTTTCTTGAACCGAATTCACAGTAAGCCATGAGATCAGCAAAGATGTACACCACAACACACAGACATGCTCATCTCTCAGCATGATTATTGGAAATGTAACTCCATCTGCACAGCCTGGCACTCATGTGAGGTCTGATCACGATCCCAGCATGATCGGAAATCTGATGTTCTCACATGGAGCCAAACATGGCGCTTCCTCTTCCTCTTCCTCCACAGACATTTTAAGTCAATGCACAGTGTCCACTCAGAAATATGGAAATAGCGTGGCAGTGTATGAATGAGAGGAGAACAGTACGCCTCCACAGTCAAGCGGAGGAGTAAAAAAGAAGAGTGAACGTCACGGTAACAGAGAGTGCGTGGGCACAAGAGGAAGAGTAGGAGTGAAATTGTGGGAGGCATTCCAGTACTCTCTCAATCTGTCTTTTATCTTTATTCATCTCAGTTAAATAACTCTTACACATTTCAAATAACTTCCCTCACTACCATACTCTTGATTTATTGCAGATCTATAAATTAAATAGTGCTATTTAATACCTTTCTAGATATTTTTGGCCGCTCCATTATTTCCCAAGGGGTCGTCCCAGCGGATGGAACCACATGTTTTGGCACAATTTCATGCCGGATGCCCATCCCAGTGCAACCCTCTCATTTATCCCGGCTTGGGACTGCCAATAGGAGTACACTAGCTTATGACTCCCTGAGGGCGAGTTTGCTTCTCCTCCTGGTTTCCAATCAGGGTTATTTCGCGTGTATGGTGAAAGCGCCATGCACCATGGAGCCACATTACACTCCTGTTTTCTTTTACTCATTTACTTGTTTTGCCACGACTTGTCCATGAGAACTAAACAAAAAGACAAAGGACCGTGATTTGAAGACTGAAACACAAAAGAAGAAACAATGATGAACAGATAAAACTAAGGCTTACATCAGTTTGGCTTCCACCCAGTTCCTTTACTGTGGAGAGCTGGATTAGAAGATTGCTCTCCAGCCTCATTTAATATAAAGCCAGAAGCTGGTTACCTTAGCTCTTTGATCAGCTACAGAATGGGCAAATAATAATTTAGCACTTGCTACTGTCAGCTGATTTCTGCTTGCATGGAGCAAGGGAAGCGAAAACTACTTTAATGGTCTACAACTTTCCAGCATTTTTATTGCATGATAGGACAAGAGCACCTCTGAAGAGCCCAAACTGCACCTGCAACATACTAAAGCGAAGAGCCTCGCACACAGGATAAAGTTAAACTGGAGCATGTGCTGACCCCAGCCATGCTCCACTTGAGTACATCGTATCAACAGTCAAGCATGGTGGCAGGAGCATTATGCTCTTGGGCTGTTCTGCTGCCAATAGTACCAGCAAAGGGCACTTTAACCTCAACTCAACAGGTAGAAACAGGTTGAAACTTTGACACAATTGGATGCTCCAACAGGACGATGATCCCAAACATATATCAAAACTGGTTTTAGAATGGATAAAGTGGGATAACATTAAACACCTGGAATAACCTTCACAAAGCACCAACCTCAAGTCTAGTGAAATTTGGCAAACTATTTGGCCAATTTAAACAAACTCTACCAATTCTGCCAAATCAGAGCTTTCAACCAGCTCCTGAACAAATCAGTGGGTGACATCACACCTCACTATGTCCATCTTTATATGTTGCCTATGCTTGGCAGGAAAGTGAGTTCCTAAAATGCTGAATGCTATTGTCACAAGTATGCTAGAATTTACTTGGAAGAAGTGCAACATTCAGGACAACTATTGTGTAAAGTGACTGTCAGTCAGCGCAGGACGGTCTGTTTGGCCCTTCTGGACCATCAGTATGATCAGATGGTTGGCATTCATGGACCGCCTATGTTCAGCACAGGGAACAGAGGATGGGACATAGTGTAGGTGGGTGTGAGACAAAAGGGGGACTTTATCTACACAGGAATGAAGGCAAGAAGGAAGAGATGGGCAAATATACCACTGTCTGAGATTGTATTCCTTCCAGTTACAACCTGGATCTGGATTAAACTCTATGTGCTGCATGTGCTGCAGAATATGAAGAGGAATGTTTTTGTGAACACCTGGTGATTTGTGAACTATTTGATCTAGCCTTGTGAACGGGGACAACAGAGTTTTGATGGATGCATCCTCGTTCCTTGATTATACAGACAGGAGGAAAAAAGGTACACTCTGCACAGTCCAGTCTTCACACCAGTGAGGAATAGTGATTAGGTACTATTCTTTTCCAGTGCGAGAAGAGATTGTGGGTGATGTGTGAACATTAGCAGGCAAGGGCGTGAAGACTCAGTTAAAATTACATTTTTTTATACATATATATATACATGAATGATAATTCAAGTACAAGCTGAGGACAAATTATAGCTTATTATATGTGATGCTGGCCTCTGTCTCAGTGTCGCTTTGAGTGTAAAAGGTTGGGGTGTAGGTCGTGGCTTACTGCACAATGTGCACTGGCTATTTAAGAGACCACAGCATCCCTTTCATTTCAATTTATCCAGCAGCAAAAAATGTACAGCTGCATATTGTACTTACTAATAACCTTTTACAATGTTTCATGCTAAATTACCTCAGTTAATATTATCTGCAGGATCGCTTATTAACTTGGCTGCTTCATTTACACAATGAGTGACGTCTTCATCGACCTCAAGCACCATTAACAAATATGAGTCCACTAATACAAGTCCAGCTACAACAGATTAAATGGCTATGTGTGCACTGCAAATCTTAGGAAGAGAAAAAACAAGTTAAACAAAAGCATGTGAGTCTTTACTTTACCGGATTAAAGGCTGTGCTGAAATGGTACATAGAGCTATACATAGGGCACAAATTCAGCTGTGTTGTATACTATAATGTGCTGTACCCCTCGTTATCTGATGGCTTGGCCTTCAATACTGTTTGCTCTTTCAGAATGCCGGATTTTCTCAGCAGCTGCTAAATTATTGATCAAAGCTATCATTACACCAGCAGACCAAGTATTTACAATACTATTAGGCCTGTTGTGCTGTAAATGGGTCTTTCCATTAGTCTCTGTAAAAGCCAGAGTAACACCTGCATCAACACACGCATGCGCAAAGCAGACACAAATGCTGTCACACAGTTGTTGTGTGGGGACCCTCGTGGGAGTTAGTTATTTTTCAGCAGTGGTCTGAGTACGTCAGGAAATGTGCTTACACTGTGGCAACACATGCTGGCTCAACAGTATTACACAGCGTGGCTGTCCTTCAGCATCTCAGGAGACTCCATGTTAAACACACACAACCGCATACAGAAGCCCTGTTGGTGACAGCGAGAGTGAAGGATATGAGCCTTTGCCTTTCTCAATTACCTTCTGTTTGTGCTTGCATATGTGCTTTGGGCATTTTATATTTGTGTTCCATAAGTCTTTTTCCATCACTTTTCCATCACTGCAGGCCACGAGGGGAAAGCTATAAAGAGACCAGTAACTGCAGCCCCCTCCAGAGAGATAAAGGATGCCTTTGGCCTTTAACTGTGGAAACTTCCATGTTTACAGACTCCACCACTGATTCCTGTGCATCTCAATCAGATGACATATTGTTACATAAAGCAACAACATAGTTTGTCAATCCACGATTCACTGACTGACCCAGTTACCCCTATCGTTCCACACATGTATACGCACACGCCTGTTGCCACACCTGCAGGGACGAGCTTTTTCTTTTTTGCCAAGTACCTGGTGTTTGTATGGATTATGTTTGCTTTAAATAAAACAACTTTGCACTCAAATTAAAAACTTATAGTATAAATACTGCCTTTACTATTATATCTTTGCATCACTGCAATTTTAGGAGCTATGTTCTTACTCTGGACTGTAAAGGAGTGTTCCAACCTAGTACTTAATGGAGTGGCTGGTGAATGTATATACAGGTGAGGGCTATTTTGTTTCCCATCCCTTCCATATTTTCTTTGGGATAATGCTGGATAGAATAACCATGCTAATTTAAGTCGATAGTCATTTCCGTGTGTCAGTTTTATACAAGTGTGTCCTTTGTCTCACACACACACATTTTTTTTGCAATCTGCAGAATTTATTGAAGACAAATAAAGTCATCTGGCTTATCATCATAATGATCAATCCTGATATTCTTGTTTTAAAATGCATGGTTTCAAAGAGATGTTTGATCCTTTAATGGCAATTAAATGACCCAATTAGTCTATCAAGCAATTTTCTCGATTGTTTTGCCAGCACATGAGAGGTCTGACTAACTATAAGCCTATCCAGACCGCAACTTGGCAAATGATCTCAAGTGATGGTTACAGACCCATGCTGCGTCTAGTCTGTGTTCATTAAAGGTTGACAGAGTGTAACTGAATACAGGCAATGCGGCTGATAAAGAAACTGTGAAAGATGGTGGCAAACTCCTCTTTGAGTAACATCATGCATGAATGCTCAGATCATCAGCCACCTCATTTCTTGCATATCAAAGCTCCCTTCACACATTATCAATGTCAGGACTCATCTCGTGAGGCTGCAACCTGCGAGACTACTATTTCTCAGATTCCAAAGGTGTCCAGTGTATAAGTAATGACTTCCCTTTATATATTCTTCAGTGTCCAATTTATTCTGCACATATCGCATCTGTGCGTTGACCAAATGCCTTCTCTTGTTGTGTGTCTTACCAGCTCATACTTTGCAGCTTATGTAGACCTCAGTTTCATTTTCCACCCATCTCCCCATCACACAGATTCACTGCATATGTTCAAATATACTGAATGGCAACAAACATTTTCAGTGTTGTGGTGGCCACAAAAAGAAACCATCAAGGACGCGACACTCAGGCTCCCTGCCCCCTCACATCAAAGCCACAGATGGGGTTTAGTTTTCAGCATGTTCTTCGTTCTGTTACAAAATCATTATATCTGAAATCTTGAAATGTGCTGAATGCACAATTAGGCCCTATCTCATCAATTAGTTATGGTCATATAAATGAAGCTATTATTGAGTAAATGATCCAGTGCCCAGTAGTAAATGGATATGGCTTATAGGATACTGTAACCCATATCTATTTACCACACTGTAGGATGTCATATCTATTGCCAAGAAATCATCTCCATATTTTTTATTTACTGCTTTAAATAGTGTGTCTTTAAAAATGTCTTTAAAAGCTCATTGAATTATTAAATAATTCTGTAATTCTGTAAAAAAAGACTAAAATCAGCAGTGTGTTAATTAAAAAACAAATCTGTCCAGCTACCAAATTTTTCTGTGGTTCCTACTGAGAATGTAAGTCTTTCAAAACAGGTTATAAATATTTATTTTTTAAGGCTAAGACAGCTGTGCACTGCATTTTTTGGCAAACTTTTTGTTTGCTAGTGAAAGTTTTGATGGAGTATGTGGTATTTATGGTTTTCGCAAATAACTTTACCATCTGGTGCAATGATGTGGCTCACTGATGCATTTTTTGGATAGCAATGTCAGTTAGTCAGACAGTTCACTTTGGAAAAAGCTCAACAATTCTGTGGATTGCAATGAAACGGTGGTACAAATATTAACACTAGCCAGCAGATGAATTCTACCGACTGTGGAGACTCTATGGCCTTGGATTTAACTTCATTATAAGGCCACACTTCTCATTCTGTGTTGCAGTACTGCCTTACAGAGACATAGCTGTACACTTTTGGTGTTGTCAATGGGGAAAGTAGATGAGCTGCACTATCAAACCAAAACCGATCATTTCAAGATCTGGTGCACAGGATTCCTTCACAAAAACACATCCACTATCTCAAGCATCACTGACTACCTGACAAACAGGCTGCAGTGTGCGAGACTGGGTGGTGCTCTGTCTGATTTGCTGATGTGCAGTACAGGAGACACAGGGGACTGTGCTATCTCCATTCATGGTCATCTTGTACACCTCCAGCTTTCTGTACAACTGTGGGCCATGCCACTTTCTGAAATACTCTGACAACTCTGCAGTGGTTGGATGTGGAATGTGTTAGTGATGGGCAGGAAGAGGGGTGCTAGTGGATGATTTTGCAGCATGGTATGGGAGAATTCATCTGTCTTTGAATATGAATAAGGCCAGAGGGATAGCGATCAACTTCAGAAGGAGTAGGATGGCTGTAGGACCTGTCCTGATGTAGGATGGAGGAGTACAAGTACCTGGGCAGCCACATCACACTGAACTTGAAGACCAACATTGAGGCTATACACAAAAATGGGAGCAGGCTCCATTTCTTAACGGAGCTGACGGAGATTTTCTGTCATTCAGTTGTATCACGTGCTGTCGATTTTACTGTGGTCTGCTTGGTGAACAGCATCTGAGCTGGTGACACTAAAAGACCGGAAACTTACTGGACAGGCAGCGGACCTGCTTCCCTAACTGACTGGTTCAGCTCTGCTACGGCAAGGACAGATACAGGAAAACACAGGTTTCACGCTCTATAATAGAATATGGCAGTGAGGCATCTGCCAGATATTCTTCTTCTTCTTACTCTTCAATTTGTTTCAACTGCTGTAACAAACTAAGTTCCCAAATATGGGAAAAATAAAGTATTTCTCATCATCATCACCTCATCATATCAGAATTAAAATTTGCTTCAAGTCATTCAGATTTACTGTCAAACTAAAATAAGTTAATGAATGAGAAAAATTCTTGGACCATACCAAAGGTCTATAAATCTTGCTACAGTTAATGATACACTTAATGTGTATGGATGCCTGTTATGAACCAGTATCACCAGTATCAGTATTACAGATTGAAGTCAGTCAAAGTTGTCTGTCCCACAGAGGCTGTCCAGCACCTGAGGACAATATTTCCTGTGTTCTCTGGCAAGTCGGTCCACCTCCTCATGTCCTCCACCCCCATCGTTCCACAATCACTCCATTACTCCTTTAGCCGCTACCCACACAGACAGCCTCACTGACGAGGAGGCAGGCAGACAGAATGTTTTACCCTACTACACACATGTGGTCTTCTGTGATCTCCACCCACCACATGCTGAGATAAATATGCCTTCGAATCTTCCAGACTGTTAAAAGATAACGTGCGAAAATGGCTTATTCCTCTGTATGGATAGTGGGTTCAAGCAAAGCTGTCCGGTTCACTGTATAGAAAAGCAAGATGGATGTTGATAATTCTGATATGTTAAATATTTAAGAGCTGCAGGCCTTTGAGCAATAGAGGTGAGGAAAGAGAGGAAATGGGGGAGGAGAAGTGAGAAAGATGAAGGAGTGGGTATTAAACGCCATTTGTCTAATTTCAGTGTGAAACTCATGATATATTCATGTGATGGTGCAGTCATTATATTCTGTGTGCGTGTGCATGTGCATGCAGCGCAGCCAGTGATCTTACATATTACCTTCATATTAATAATTCTAATGCAACATAAAAGCAAATATTCTCATTTTTTAAATTATTTGCTTGAACACTCTCTCTGGAGTGTTGGATGAATATATTTGCATATGTATGTCTGGTATATGTTATGAGTGATTCTTTCATTAGCAAAGACGTCGTGCATACACTGCATGTATGCATGTATGTAAATGTGGTTGTGTGCCTGTGTGTGTGCTTCCCAGCAAATCCGTTTCTCTCCATATAGATTTTCATTGCAAAGTCTATAAACATCCAATTTATTAGATAGCAAGCCGCTGCTGTGTGTACGTGAGGGACACTGAACAAATTATTCATAATATTGTAATAACGTAAAGCAATAATGATTAATTTAAGAAACAAAACTGTCATCAGTTAGTTAGTTTGTGCCTGTTGCTGTCATGCATATAATGCTGGAGAATGTGTGAAAGGAAATATGCTGCTTGAATATTGTACATGTTTCTACAATTTGTTTTTTTTTTTTGCTGTTGCTTTATTTGTTGCATTCCTCAAGGCGGTGTCTGAGTTCCCTGATATACAATTAAAGTGCCCTGAGCACTTTGGATTTGGGCAAATAGACATGATCAAGACAACCTGCTGAAGTTCAAACTGAGAATTAGAATGGGGAAAAAAGGTGATTTACGTGACTCTGAGCGTGACAGGGTTGTTGGTGCCAGACTGGGTGGTCTGAGTATTTTAGAAACACAACCATCTCTAGGATTTACAGAGAATGGTTCAAAAAAGAGAAAACATCCAGTGAGTGTCAGTTCTCTGGGTGGAAAATGTCTTATTGTTGCTAGAGGTCAGACTGCTTTGAGCCCATATGAAGGCAACAGTAACTCCAATAACCACTTGTTATGACCAAAGTATGCAGGAGAACCTCTCTGAATGCACGACACATCGAACCTTGAAGCAGCAGCAGAAGACCAAACTAGGTGCCACCCCTGTCAGCTAAGAACAGGAAGCTGAGACTGGAATTCAAATAGTTTCACCAAAATGGGACAGTAGAAGGCCGAATGGTCTCAATTCCTTCCTTGTGTCAACAGTTCAGGCTGGTCATGGTGGTACAATGTCGTGAGGAATATTTTCTCACGCTCTATATATCTATATCTATATCTATATCTATATCTATATCTATATCTATATCTATATCTATATCTATATCTATATCTATATCTATATCTATATCTATAAAAACCAGCTACTGGTAGATAGAGCAGTCACTCAAGACTGTAAGACCAGACTGACCAACCTGTGCACCGCTTGGACTGATTATAAGAAAGCCTATGACTCAATGCCGCACTCATGGATCCTGGAATGCCTAGCACTGTACAAGATCAACAGGACTCTAAGAGCCTTCATCAAGAACTCCATGAGAATGTGGAGGACAACACTAGAGGCCAACTTCAAGCTAATCGCACAAGAAACAAGAACAAGATCTGGGGTATCAACACCTATGCCCTGCCAGTTGTCAGATACCCTGCTGGGATATTAAGTTGGCCAAAGGAGAAAATACAAGCAAGTGACATCAAAACAAGAAAACTCCTTACCATGCATTGAGGGTTTCAAAGAAGGGATGGAAGAAGAGGAACCATCATGGAAAGACAGGCCACTGCACGGCATGTACCACCTGCAGATCGAAGAAGTGGCTGACGTAGAGAAATCCTACCAATGGCTGGACAAAACTGGAATGACAGACAGCACAGAGGCACTAATCATGGCAGCACAGGAACAAGCTCTAAGCACAAGATCAATAGAGGCCGGTGTCTACCACACAAGGCAAGACCCTAGGTGCAGGCTGTGCAGAGATGCCCCTGAAACAATCCAGAACATAACAGCAGGGTGCAAGATGCTAGCAGGCAGGGCATACATGGAACGCCATAACCAAGTGGCCGGCAAAGTATACAGGAACATCTGTGCCGAGTATGACCTGGATGTCCCAAGGTCAAAAGGGGGCACACCCCCAAGAGTGGTTGAGAACAACAGGGCTAAGATCCTGTGGGACTTCCAGATACAGACAAACTTGTGATGTCTAACCAACCCGACATCATAGTTGTGGACAAACAAAGGAAGAAGGTCGTAGTGATAGACGTTGCAATACCAAGTGATGGGAACATCAGGAAGAAGGAACATGAGAAGCTGGACAAATACCAAGGGCTCAGAGAGGAGCTGGAAAGGATGTGGAAGATGACGGTAACGGTGGTCCCTGTGGTAATCGGAACATATATATATATATATATATGTATATATATATATACATACATACATACACAGGAGACCTAAAAAAAACACCTTAAATCAATCTATAGATATAAACAGATAATACAAGTA
>VUQK01038537.1:2251-26567 GCA_015106715.1 Bujurquina vittata | reverse complement strand
TGTGCTCTTGGAGACATTTAAGGCTTTTTTTAAAAAAAAAACACACACAAAAAAAAAAATACCAAATCAAATTTCTGTGTTGTCAAACTGTAACTTACCCGCAACCTAGCCTACAAGTAATGCTACTTTCAGTTGCTCCCTTATTCACAAGCTACGCAGCGCGTAGCTCCACGTGTTTGATTTGGTAGACTTTTTATGCCAGATGCCGGACACAACCCCAGAGGGATTTGTGTCTCCTCCCAGGACCTTTTTCGTGTTAGGTGAATATGCAAACCGCTACACTATTGAGCCCCCTAAACTACAAGACTTGTAAAATATCTAAATCTGTGGTTAAGGGTGAAATTAAGGGTGGTATTAAACCAACATTTTACAGCGAAGAAAAGCGCTATTGAAGTGCTCTCTTAAAAGTCAAACCCAACCAATTATGTTCAGAACTAAAAGAGTTTGATCAATGGCGACTTAATAAGCAACAGCCTTGATGATTGATTGACTCATTTTACAAGAAAGAAAATGACAGAAATTCACAGGTTCTGGCTTTTAAAGTTTGAATTATTGCTTTTAGTAGACTGTACAGATAAAATAAGCAATATTTTACACTATAAAAACATTATCTTGAATATGCTCAACTATTTTATAGACAAAATCAAGCAGCTCATGTCACAGTTTTAGCTCTGTTATGTACTTTTTTTAATGTGAATTACGCATTCGTTTATTCTTCTTTTGCCACAGAAGAGTTTCCTGTATATAGTATGTAACTCTCCTCACAAAATCTAATTTAGGGCAGCCAAATTTAGCAGTGATGTCACACAGCACGGCCTTTTTCTAATTACCTCTCTGTGCGGCAGCGGTAACGGCAGAAGATGGAAACAAACAAATGGAAATATCAAATGCACCTCTGCTGTTTACGAGTTGGGGTCTGACAGCTGACAAGATAGTTAAGGGGCGTCTAATACGGCAATTAGAGCGTGCCACTGTCTGCAGGGCTTCTGCTGTGACAAGGCGCCCTCTAATCACTGACTTATTACGCCGGCTAGCAGCACCTCTCATATCTGGCCCATTAAGCAGACAACAGCATTAAGAAGCATTAAAGCAGCAAGCCCCCTCAACTCAGGAGGCACTGATGGGGGAAAAGGGAAGGGAGGGGACGGACGGTGCCTGTTATTTCTTGATATTAATTTGTGCATTGTTATGCGTTCAGTTTGGAATATGTAAGAGAAGAGCAACAGAAGAAGTGTTTGTCATGACTGCATCAAAGCTGATCGTGCACGATGAGATAAAAGATTAGCGAGAGAGAGAGCGAGGCAGCAGACGGATGTGTCAAAGATGGCCATCAAAAACAAGATCAAGATGTGAGTTGGTCTACGCATGGCTTGTCAGAGGAAACAAGGAAGACAAAATCATCAGTCTTCTTGTGATACTCACGTACTCAAAACTCTGCTTGTGTGGATCTGGGTTGTATTTGACCGTGTTTTAACCTGTGTCTGACCCGGGCTGGGTCAGGGACAAGCTTGGGCCCAGATCCCACCGCTACACTCGCACATATTTGTCACAGCAGGCCGGGGGAGGAGGCTGTGTTATCTGAGGCCTGGCCAGATACACAACATTAGTCACTGTGCTAGTGTCTCGCCAGGGTTTCCTCTTTGGCTCGCAACTAAAGATGACGATGGTGAGCAAAAGGACAGAGGAGTATGTGTAAGGCTTCATAAATCACAAGAAAACTTAGCAACTAAACAGTAAAGCGAAGAAAATCCAACAACGCTGCAGTAAATTGAACCCTAAACAGCAGTCAACACTCTCCCAGCTGTCGTGTTACCGCTCTGGTCAACAACTTAACCTAGTTGCAATCAAAATGCATCATTTTCAGCCCCTATCTGGCTCGAGTGTGCGTCTCTCACTGCTGGGTTTTGTTTAGCTCGAGGCTTGATGTTTCATGGATGTTTTGCTTGGCTCACAGTCCCTGTCCCAGCCCAATTGTATAAACACTGACAGTCGGCAATGGCCAACATCAGACTGGGGAGGACTCTCAATTAAAAGGCTGTTAGTGGGACAGCTGGACTGAAGAACTGCAGGAAAGGGGAGCTGCTGGACAAGATGGCTTCATCTTGGACTTAGTTGAGATAATCAGTCAAACATTAAACCGAGCAACATATGTAGAGGTCAACAAAGCGCTCATTTGGTCCTGTGAAACTAAAGAACTGAGGGTGATCCTAAACTAATATCCTCTACAATTGTGTTCGTACCCTGTCATATTTAAAGGTTGACATTGTAACTATATGCAACCAAAACCCACTAAAACACCAGTTGCCTAGCCTGTTTCATCCTCTCTATATCCTCTCTAGACTTCGCACGACGAGGCCAGCACAGACAGCTGCTGGGTGCTGGGCGGGTATTGTTCGTCCTACTTTAATTGAAACCTTTATCATGTTCAACACACAGCCACAGACCACATTTCTTGTTTGGTGAGTTAAGCAAAGCCGAGATTTAAATGAAAACCCTGTGCGTTCTTGCGCATCATGTGTGCATGTGTGCAAGGCTTTGCAGCAGCAGCTTGAGATTTAAATTTGTCTCTGCTTAGGGTCACTGTAAAACACTGGGAGCATCTTGTCCTCTCTTCCACCCACAAGATATTATCTCATCCATGAGTTAGCTGCTGAAATGCTGTCAATTTCCTGCCAGAAATGTGCAGCCAACATGTGTAGGAAAAGAGGCACAGCAGCTTTGCGTGTCATAAAATGGGCCCCAACTCCAGCAGATAGATCGGGACTTCACAATGTCCATATTGGAAACAGGTGACAAATAAAGCACGCCGAATAAAGAAAGCCTTTGTAGTCAGATGCAGCATGCCACAAAATACAGGGGAGCAAATGCCTCATGCCAGGGCTAATCTTTGCTTGTTTGATTTTTACATTGGATTTGACTTGAAACAGAGCGTTCTTGCTTTACAAAGTGGTACAAAATAAACAACAATTAATCACGTGTGCACTAGCTTCACTTTTAAACACTCGTACTAAATCGTAGCCCACAGAATAGAGAGTGTTTTGCACAGAAATCCCCACAGTGTAAGGCTCATCCTCTGTGTCAGCTCTCGTTTTGAGCCCAGCGGCTGGCAGTCACAGAGCCAGAGGTCCCTGTCCTTTGTGCAGCTGTGCGTCTGGGCTTTGACACGGGGCAGAGGGACCAGAACTATGCTAATAGGAACCAAATGGGGCATGAGTCCCCGGTGGATTACAGAAGGAGAAGAGAAGCATGTGTTTTCGTGTATTCATGTGGAGATCTGGGACCCCATTCTTTTTTCTTCCTTTCCATTTTCCCCCTTTCTCTCTCAGTCAAACAAATAGAGGCAGCCATGTCTGTTGTTTGCACGCACGCTCAGCTAATGACTTGACACATTTTTTTTATTGTCAATCAGTTGGTGTATCCCTAACCTGTTAAAATAAACACAAAAGGCTAATATAATGTTTGGATTTAGCCCTTTTCGAAGGCGTCTGTGTGACACTGTAAACTCCTTAATCTGGAGTTCAAAAGGGCCAAATTTGACGAAAGTCTGGAAATGAATTGAGCAAAAGGAAAATAAACATTTAACAATGACGAGTGAAAATGTTGTCTATGAAAAGCTGAAATATGCATTTCAGATGTTCGGCAGCGCCTCTCACTCCTGTTACACTTTGCTTTCACCTGCTTTTTTCTGCAACAAAATTTCTCTCTCTGTAGCAGCATTAGAGCTGTGGGTCCAAAGGAGGAAAATATAAGCGTGGTTAAGCTTTCCAAAAAAAAACCTAATGGGCTTGTAGTGACAGAAGTCAATCCGTCCAGCTTCAGCTTTGATCAGAGCTCTGCATTCCTTCACCTACACTGACATATCCCCCGTGTGATTCCTTCAGAGTCGAGCGTGCACCCAGCAGACTGAAATCTGTGCTTCCAACATTCCTGCTTGCTATATAGGTTGACACAGTCACACAAAGTAAATCTCCACACAATGAGCACCACCCCAAAATTTTCAAATCAGATCAATGATGAAACTTTCCGTCTGACTCACTTGCATGATAAATAGCCGCGCATGTACTTCTGGACAGTCGCGCTTGTTTATAAAGTGGTCGGTAAAGGACCCAGCTGGCTTTGATATTGTGAAACGCAGAGGAAGAGGGAGCATAATATAGCTATACTGGACCAGAAACACAAGCCTGTGATCTCACTGTGATATGCCATGCTCTCAGACAGTGCAACCTATAAAGATGGAGAAATGCACCACATGGTTAACACAGGACTACACTATCAGTTCAAATACCTAAGCATCAAGGGAGAAGCAGTTTCTCCCATCTTTTGTGTAGACAGCAGGTCCATGCAGAGGCCCCCTAGTCCAGGCCGCTGGCCCCTCTCAGCTCTCCTCAAAGCAATTCCCCTGCCGGAGATCAAACCACCTGCCCAGTGACAGACCTTTGGGTCCACAGACACGAGGCCAGGTTCAAAGAAGAGGTGCAAGGGGAAGCAGGGATGGAGCTAGAGAAGGAATGGGAAGTTGAGAAAAAAAAAGTGAGATAGCAAGGGAGCAGGGGGTGGTTTTGGGGGTGGAAGGAGCAGGGGGTTCTCAGGCAAGGTAGAGTATAGGAAAGGTGGAGAAGGAAGAGAAAGCTAATGAGGGGAGGTAGGTAGGTTTTGAAAATTTGATGCAAAAGATGCTCAAATTCCCAAAATGAGACAGCTTTCGGAGTTTTTCTCTTTCTTTATCTCATGTGATTAACTTAATAATCAGCTCAAAAGCAAAACAGAATAAAGCTGCAAATAGCAGCTGTTTCTTTAATACAACCCAAAGATGTAAACACAGGCAATGCCAGCCAACCTTTATATAAATGTACTGCATTCCAGTATATGTACTGTATAGACAGTTAAAAAAATGTAATTATAATGCATATTTTCCAGTTCAATTAAGGCTTTTTATTTAAAGCTTTTTTTATAGCATTATTCAACCACAAAATGTCCAACCTTGTAGATGTGTCGCAAATTATGAGCAAACTTTATTAAAAATGCCTGTTCAGCTTTACTTTGATTAGATTTTTATTGGATGTTTACAACTTCTATTAATATTGCCTGAAAATATCCAGCATCAGTTGCACTTTTTTTTTTTTAAACAAGCGGATATAATGTAACCTAAACTGTTGATTTACATTTTGCTGCTCGGCTGTAATAAAATAAAAGGCAGACATGACTTGACAAGTTATTAGTCTTTCCACTTTTCAGGCCCACCCTTCCCCATCACTGGCCATTGTGAGCGCAGGAAAGGGAAGCAAATAAAGAGGCCATTGTCGTCAATATATTCTAGATGTGCTCCGACCTTGAGCCTATCAGAGGGAGCGACAAACGGCTGATAAGGACAACTCCCTGTCAGACGTGACACCTGCACTTGCTGGCCCACTGATTGCCCCTCGTCGAATGCAACTATCACAGTGACGGCCTGCAATGCAACACTGCATTTCTGTGTGAAGACTTGAGCAAGTGATGTGACCACACGGTGCAACCAGACACATGTTTGGGTGGAAGAGGGGGAGGAATAAAAGGCGAGAGAAAACAACAAGGTATGGAAGGAAAGGGGAGTTAAGAAACAGGAGGAGTGCTGGAGTTGGTGAAAATAGAGCAAGAGGGGAGAGATATGACCAACAATGGTTGCTCTTTGTTTCTTTTCCTATCAACCCCCAAACACAAACAGAAAGTATTAGTCAGAACGCAGACATACTGCTGACCCCTCTCTGTGAGGGGACATCTCCATGGTGATTATTGGTTGGTGTGGGCGACAGGACACACACGGTGCGGGCCCGACAGCAGCGTGACGACAGGAGGCCGGCGCAGCAGAGACTATCCCCAAATTGACATTTAGTCATCACACCAGTGTAGAGGGTGAGACTCTAGCGCTACCTCCATTCCTACCTCTTGAACTGCACTCACACAAGCGCCCACACATTCTCCCACATTCCCTCTCATGCAACCCTGTGTACACTCACGCACTAACACACGCACACACACATGCACGCATGCAGTGAATTCCCCTACTCAAACTCGCTCCCAGCCAGAAAAATCTTGGAAGAGCTCCTAGATTTAATCTTGCCAATAGCTTTTTATTTTCTTTGACCATTTTTAATGTAAAAAAGCATGTACTAATTGTGTGTAAGCAATCTGCAAATTATGTATATGTTTTTGTCAACTGAACTGAACACTACTGTAGACCGACTGGCTGGTTTTCAAGACACACGACTGGGCAATAATATTTGTTTCTTTCCTCGGAGTTTTGTTCAAACAGTGTGTCAGCAGTGGTGGTTTACTTGTAAACACCTGGGCCTGCACACCCAACAGCTGTGGAAATACAAACTATGTATAAGCTATGCAGAACAAGAGATAATTGCATTATTCTGGTTATTTACAAAGACTTAAATCTAGAATTCCACCTAATAAACAGAAAAATCAATTAATGCTATTTACAGATTTGTCCTTTATTTATTTATTTATTTATTTATTTATTTATTACCTCAGCCAGCATAGCCAGAAGACTGCTCCCGATTCAGTTTTGTAGTTCCCTTTTCAGATACGACACTCCAAGAAAAAGCTGAAACTTCCATGAGTACTTGCAGTCTCAAATGACACAAAAGAAACGGGACACGAGACAGAGATACAGACAGTGAGGGGAGGGAGAGAGTATTTGACCAATGGCTACATCAGTGCAGCGACAGAAGTGTCACTCCCAGAGCCACACAGCGAGGGAGAGAAGCAAGGAGTGTCTCTGCGACGGGACAGCGAAAGAGGGAGGGAGACGGCAGACCAAAGGAAAGTCCATCTGGGGTGTTATCAGTCTTACAAAGTTCACAGATAGAGGGGCTGAAGTGGAGGCTAGACACCGTTCCAGAGTATTGGGTCACAAAGAAGACAGAGAGCTCAAACAGGTGGAAGGGGAGGGAGGAAAGGAAAGAAAATAAGAAAGAAAGACAGCAAGAGGAAGAGACTCATAATTGCACGGGAAGAGCAGAGCCAAGCCTTGGTGATTGCCATCCTACAATCGACCTGACCAAATTGCGCGTTCCCTCTCAGGACCCTCAAAGTCCGCTTCATCTGGTGAAAGCCGGAATCCTTATTTCTGCAATTATAAAGCTATTGACTAATTCGACATATGTTAGCGTGTCTTCCAGCCCTTGAGTGCTGGTGTGCCATTGAGTCATTAACTTTGACAAATTGTGACAGACTTTTTTATTGCCACCCAATCATGAGAAACAAGACTGTGGCAGAGGAGTTAATGAGCGGCATGTTTCTCCTCTGCCCTCCCCCTCTCCACCGCCACCACCTTGCATTCGCTCTCCTCTCCTCTCAGATTCCAGCACCCCCAAATCCCCCTCGCCCCTCCATATTTATAATTTTACCACATCCTAACAATAACACGGCCGGTACTCAGCACAAAACACGCGGGCCCTGGCCTAATGAATCTCATGCCTTTACTGCGGTAAAATGGCCAGTAAGTATTACCAGCTGCGACACTCTCGCTCTCTCTTTCTCTCCCTCATTCTCTCTCCGCTTGGCAGTGGCATTGAGCTTGGGAGAGCAGGGGTGATGGGGGGAGTCTTGGTGGGGGAGACCATGCAGACACATCTGAGTGCAGCTGGACCAGGGAGAGAGAAGCTGGGGGAGAGGAGGATGAGGAAGAGGAGGAGGAGAAGCGTGCGTGTCGGGGTGGGGTGCGGAGGGAGAAAGACCACAAGTCTCCGTGTTTCCAGCTGCCTTTCTCAGGGGCTCGGTTTTCTCTCCTTCCTCTTGGTTTTTCGCAAGGCCCTTCTGGTCCCAGCTTACTTGAAAAATCACAAACACACACGCGCATAGCACACACAGCACACACACACACACACGCACGCGCACACACACACACACACACACACACACACACAAAATGTATGTGAGTGCACAACAAGTACTTTACACTCACACATAATACTGTGTAACAGGAGAAGTTCTCTCTCTCTCTCTCACACACACACACACACACACACACACACACACACACAGCCACACTCACATACATGAACAATTTCACTTGTGAGAAGAGCCAAAATACCAGCTTCAACCAGAGAACAAATTTGCAAAGAGAAGAAAAAAAAATCAGAATATATTTTGCTTCATTGAGGTAGACAGTCTACCACTGAAGGCATGCATTCTTTTACAGTGTGTGTGTGTGTGTGTGTGCGTGTGTGTGCGTGTGTGTGTGTGTGTCCCAATCCAGGATCACATCACAAGGGCAGGGCTGAAGCAAACCTTGACATGTGTTACCTCTTTGTAATATTGACTTTGTTATAGCTATACGAGTGGGAGAGTCGAGCCAAGAGCCCAGGCCTTGCAGTAGTGGGGCCCTCCGAGTTCACTAGAAAACAAACACCGGGACAAGCGTGAAAATAGAAAACAAAGTATCCACAATAACAATTTAAAAAAAAAAACAGATTCAAATAGACTGTAGAACGCCCCTCACTCCTGCTGTTGACTCTTTACATTTTCACTCTCTAAATTAAGAATATTATTTGTTATTCAGTACCAAACTGCTTGTAGGCTTACACAGATGCACTGAACGCCAGTTTGTCTTTTTAAATCTGAACATGAGCATTTAGCAGTGCAACACGGTATCCATTTTTTTCCCTGTGGAAACTAAAGCTGACACTTTCTTACTTTAGATGACAAACAAGAAAACAAGTTGCAAGAAGCGCACACACGCTTTTTTATTTGAATGCTGTGCAGAAATAAAAGATTGATTATCATTTTCTTGTTCCTGCGAGTCTGAATCCCATCTTGTCTCTTTCCCCAGTGATGACTCTGCTTATACATTTGAATAATGAAGGCAAGTCATTTAAATATTCCCTCTGTATTAAAAAAAATATGATGTTTTTACACGATGCAGCAATATTAGCCATGTTAATTGGGCTCTTTGGACTTTCCCAATAGAAGGGCTAAATTAATTACTTATGTCGACAAAATGTCAGACACGGCGATCTAATAACTACAACTGTTTCCAGCAGTGTTGTATTCAGCGTGCGTCTTTTTGTCTTTGCCGTACGTATTTGCGCAATTGTGAGCGAACTTCAAAAAACTCTCAGCATCCAGTTGCCTGAGTTGGGGCTAATGAACGAGGTGGGAACAAAATGCTTTGACATCCTCTCCATGTTTCATCGGTGGCTCTTGAGAGTCCTTCTCCAATATTCATCCCCTCTTCTCATCCTAATCAGCCACAGCGGTATTGACTGTTTGTGCTTGCAAAATGACTTGTGTTACTGCGTGCGTGTGTCTGCGCCATGGAAACACACCCACATGCATTATTTTTATTTTCAAACATGCCAATCTGCCGTCCACTTTGTAATAAAACTTGTAAGACAGATGTATATGTTTGTGTGCGTGAGATATGTGTGATGTGTTCATTAGTGTGTGCGCCACACTGCAGGGGGCTTTGAAGTTAAGACTTCTTTTTTTCTTTTCTATTTTTTTAGCTTTCGGCTGTTTTTCAGTCTTGAAGAAAAACGGTATCAGCGCATTTTCCTCAAGTACGAATAAACATTAGACTTTGGGAAAGAAGGCGATGGGGAGACATTAAGAGCATCAGTGAATGTGAGATGATCAGATGGCATGTGTGTTTTCTGTGTGTGTGTGTGTGTGTGTGTGCACGCATGTGTATTAGTGTGCGCGCGCAGAAACACACACACACGTACGTGTGAGAGCTAACAGAGAGGCCTGCTGATGCCATGTTTCAGACGACCCCTTGAAGTGGAAATGAGCTTCCTCGGTCTTATAACTAGTCCGTTCTCACAAAGTCAGCAAACTCTGCCACCCCTCCAAAGAAACGCAGTCTCCTCCCCGCCCAGCCCTGTGGTCAGCTTTGCAGGGATGGATCCAGTGTCAGCCCTCAGAAACAGAAACAGTTCCATTTTCCTGGATCTGCCTTTGTTTTAATAGAGGAAAGTCAGGTAAAAGAGCACGGCTCCAGCTGATACAGTTTCTGTCATCTTCTTAATCCTCACTCATGAGGATCTGAGCCAACGTTCGCTTGAAAGCTGCACACAGAATTTGCGATATCTTTGTTTCCTTGCACCATCTTACAATACATTCTAAGTGTTATTCATATGTCATATTCATTTAAAATGTCAGAATTATTAGCATATCATTGGAATATCTCGTTTTTTTCAAATTCTCAATTAGCTTTAACTAAATGAAATAATTTATTTCCATTTTAGCTGCAATAACAAGTAAATGTTCATAATTATTCAGTTATTCAAATATTATATTTTGCTGACAGATTTCTTTAGACAAACAGTTTCAATCCCTTTTCTAGGCTTAATTCATTTCTTTTAAAAGAAATCAGCAGCAGGATTGATTGATAATCAATTTCATTTGTCTTAAACTGGTTTCCTCGATTTCATTAAAATTGTCTGCATGTGGACATTTTTCTCTATTTCTCTCATTATGATTATTATTATGCGGTGTGTATTCATGCAGCTGGTTTGCTATAGATGCACGCTGGTGTTTGAACCTGTGCGAGCACCTAAGGGTCCATCCCCAGCCGTCCTCGGAGCAGAGAGCGACAGCTGTACAGTGATGCCGTAGCGATAGGCATCATTGGCTTGCTAGAGACTAATTGGTCCACAGCGCTCCTCTGAGTGGCCTCGCTAATTAATTAGAAAGGCAGTAGAGCTGAAATTTTTAATCAGGACACCAGGCTCTCCAGCAAGCAGGAAAAAAAAGACACATCACCTCATCATTCCATGTAATCCACCTGACAGCGATCGCCCATGTTGTACTGTGAAGAGTGTTGTGTGTTTAGGTATTCATATAATCTGACCAGGGAATAAGGAATACATGTATTACAGGGCTTCTTAAATCATTTTAATTTGTTTCAGAAATTATGTGTCTCCTAATACAGTATGCATGACTCGTGTTTGGTTTGGACCCTGGAGGTGAGCGTTGAGGTGTGGGCTCCTCCGAGTGTTTGTGTTCCACATGCGCATGTCATGATTTCTACTTTTAAATCATGTAAAAGACGTCTCTTATTTATAAGAGAAAGAAAATACAGATTATATGCTGCGTGTGTTACTACAGAAAGGAGCATGGGTGTGTGAGAATCTCTCGTTTCCAGAAACACAGGGTTTTTTCTTTTTATGCTTTTCCAAATTCCCTTTACACTATATAAGCAAAATATTATCTTTACTTCCCCCATCTCTACTTATCCAATTAAAAGCAGTCACTCAAACCAAAACTTTTCATCATAGAGAAAAAACACGGGAATGAGAAGCTTGTTTAAAAAAAAAAAAAGGAGGAAAAAGATGAAGCTCAGGAACAATGATTTTTCACCACCCTGGGTGTCCCAAAGCTGCACACAGCACACCGCAATGATTTGTGGTAAAGGGCCTGAGACTGGAGGCATCAAGCAGGGACAAAAAGACTAGTTGCATGATAAAAACAGAGTAATGCCGGTCAGCCACTTCACATAGAAGGAAGGAAAACAACATGTGCTAATCATCTACAGGGATCAGCTACTGGGATGACAAACTTGTACCCCTAACTGGAGTTGTAATAAGATAACTGTAGTGTTTGGATGCTGAGCATGAAATTATCATCTGTTTTACTGGGAGATAAAGAACCTCTTCTAATAGAATGAATGCATTTTAATAAACAGTGTCAGTAGACTTACGCTGAGCAAAATGGCATTTAGACTTGGCAGAAAAGTTCTGGAAACACACACACACACACATACCTTCACCTCAGGTAGTGACATTAAGTTTGCGTGTGCCGTAATCTCTGTGACTGCCTTGGCTTTGCTCGGAACTAATCAACCCGCTCTTATCAGCCTGTTGCTTTGGCCAAAATAAACAAACGCCGCCTTTTATTGCTTTGTTTTCACAGGTCATTAGGGGAAGGAGAGAAGACGCATTGATTAGTTTTCCAGACCACTGGATTATTGTTGTGTTATGACTATCATCATTAAGTTTCATTAAGGCTGTGGTTGTTCTTGTTTCCAGAAAATGAAGACGCTGCAGGAAAGGTGAGTTGGCTGGAAGGACTTACTGTAACACAAAGAGTTAAGTTAAAAAAAAAAAGCACTTTGCGTGAGACGCTTGTTTGAGGCAGTAAGTTTTCAACTGCAGTTTTCTGATAAGACTGAACTCTGACCTCCTTTTCACTTGTGAAACTGGATTTAAAAGAATCACTCTGATCCTATCTGTCATATTTTTCAGGCTGCTCTAAAGCAGAACCACATTCCACGTTATTTGAAGTGCATAAAAGAAAATTTAATGAAGCGTCAGCCCCTGGCCACGTCCTCCGAGTCAGCTTTGCTCTGGAGTTACACATATGCTCCCAAAGCAAAGACAAACTGGCTCTGTCGCTTGGCTAATTAGCATGTGTTAGATAGTTAGCAGAGGGCGGCCCTGTGTGATGTGTACTGAAGTGGAGTAAAACGGTGGGGCAAGGACTGTACTAATGGGCCGCTTCCTCCCCACGGGGACCCTCCCTGCAGATCCGCACATGCTGGCATCACTGCAGCCACGGGGCACTCACGGGGCCTGTGCAGTGCCTGGGGCAGAGGTGGCCTCACAGGAAGACGCCTGGTTTGGCTGGCATCATTTTCATGCAACACTGAGCTTTCTGGGTGTGATGCTTTGAAATGTAACAGCAGGTGACAGTCACACTCACTAACACACACACACACACACACACATGCACAGAGGCAAACTAAGAGCGACATTCAGACTAACAGATTTATCAGCCTTTGAAACAGCTCAGACAGCTGGGGCTGTTACACTAGCTAGTTCCCTGGCATTGGCAGATGCATTATTTACAGGAGGAGCTGGGGCATTAGCAAGCTCTTTGGCACTTGGTTTAGCAGGCGTAGCTGGTGAGCACCACCAGCGAGCGAGTGTATCTCTGTCAGTGTGAGTAAACAAACAGTGGGGACATGGTGTGACAGAGCAAACGGCGTGCCACGCAGACACAAACACACGAACACATGCAGACTCATCAGGGAGCCGAGGGGGAGGGCGGCATCCATATTTATAGGTCCTTTCTAGCATTTGTCCCCGGGCCAAACGCTGCGACTACACTCAGCTGATGTCAGAACAGCACTTAACCAGGCATTTGCAGTATATCATGGGCAGCAATGAAGATGTGACATAAATACAAGATGAGGGAAAAAGAAAAACAGAAAAAAAATGGGGAAAAATAAGGGTGGAAGTGAAACAAAATGCAATTGTATTGTGCACTGAGATTGTTTTTGAATTCTCATACACATTTACCAATCTTTTAGTTTTTTAAATCTAAAAAAATGGGGGTGTCCAGCACAAAACTGGCACTGAAGTGTACACCCACTGTAAAACATATAATACAGATTTCCCTGAAATGCATGTACTGAAACGCAGACATACTATGATCTCTCATGGACCTTCGGGTTTTCTTTGGTTTATTTTTAGCTGTAAGATTATGTAAACCTGATGTTTTGTATTTCTCCATCCAGCCTTTTTTCCCCCAGTATGACTTGCGAAATCTCACTGTGGTGGAAGACCTGCAGTCAGAGTGTTGGCATACCCTCCCAACACAGCATGCCAAATTTGATACTGAAATGATTTAGGCACAGTGAGGAAAAAGTGTTGCCATTATGTCATCAAAATGTCTAACCCTAATGCGCTCTTGTTTCATCAAAGCTGTTGACACCAGTGAAAGTGTTGACCTGTTGTTTTTTTTCCTGCTGGATTTATGAGAAGTGAAATGCTCCGTTGGCATGTCATTACTGTGAAGCTCGTCTGGAATGCGGAGAGCGGCCTGCTTCGCTTTGGTCACCTGTCCCCGACTTTATCATGTGTCAGCCGGGGCATTTGCCTGGCACCGAGCCCCTGGCACTCGGGGAGGCCGAGGAGCCCACGGCCTCACTGGCATGTCCTCATTCACTGCAGACACAAATAGTGTGATACCCCCAAAGAGAGCAGACTAAGCGGGGAAAGTAGCTGCTTTTAGCTCAGTCTGTCCCCACCTCAATCGGCACATATTCGTTTTGAGTAGCAAGATCCATTATCCATCCACTGAGAACAAGAGCTAATTGTAGGGACTTGCAGAAGGTGCAATAAATGCCAATGTTTATGTTTGTTTTTCAAATGATCATAGTACCCAGGGTAATGTGGCAAATGCCACGACGACAGACGACAACCGTCCCTGAAGAGAGGCTAAAACAAACTACTGTCTCAGTCATTTTTACCCCCCACTCTTCAGATATGGTGGTAAAATATCAAGAATATGCAACTTTTGACTGAGCGGCTGATAGATGATTCAGTGTGTTTGCTATTATTTAACGCACTTCTCCAAAAGCATCAAGTTGTACTCTTTAGAAATTGTGTTTTCAGGGCATGGGGAGGTGAATATCGACAGCACGGAGAGAGAAAGTGAAGAAGACAGATGAAACAGATTCATTAAGTTTGTGCAGCATGTACATGCGTGCAAGTAGATGCGATGTGTGCGTGCGTGTGCGGACGTGCATGTGTTATCTTTGCACAAACTGAAGGAGAGTGTATCTTGTTAATCTTGATCAAAGATTCTTTCTTTCTGTCTTTCGGTGGGTAGCGATAATACTGTTAAAGCCCTTGGATTTAACACACAGAGATAATGAAAGCAAGTGTAATTAGCAATTAGATTTGACCAAATTAAGGCAGACTAACAAAGGCAAAAATCAGCGTCAAGGCTACTAAACAGTATTATGGCCAAAGGTGGGCTTAATCTGTTTTTTTCCCCTTTAAGACATGTTGAAATAAGAGGATTGAGACCAGGAGAATAAAGAAGGTTGCATGTTCTTATCTTCAAATGTAACAATAACGCATCTCAGTGTTTTGTCTAATGACACCCTCAGTACTTCTAATGAATCTTTTTTTTTTAATCACACCCATTCTACTGTTTCTGCTTTATCCACAAACCGTGAATCTCCACCGCTGACGGCCAGACAAGGCTGTAGCCACTGGGATGACTGTGCTTCCCAGGCCTGGCAATTGAGGTGAGACAGCCACTTAAACCCCCTTACACACAAACGGTATTATTAGCATTACCATATTGGGGCCTAACTGCAGCTAAGGGGAATAATGTGTGTCAAGAGGGTGTAAAATTAGAACCAAAACCAACACTGCTCTTTAAATTCTCATCCCGAGTCTTCCTTACTTATAGCCGAGCTTACACTGTCAAACACTAATAAGCCAGCTAATTCAATTAGGACCCCGCTTCTTTCAGATTCACCAGAAAAGAGACTTTGTGAAAAGATTCCCTCACAACTCCACACAGAACTCTTCATCATGAAAAAGTGGCCTTTATTCATAAGTCTCAGCGTGCAAGAGAGGAAACTTGCTGCCGAGCTTGTTAGCAAAATGCCCTGATCTGAGGCGAGAGACGTGTGACTAAAGCTGGGTCTCTTAAGTGTCTGTCACCCTGATATAACCCAGGGAGAGCTCTTTGTAGGCTGTGTATTCGCTGTCTGCCTCTCTGCGCTGCGCTCCTCGGTGACTGGGGATGAGCCCCGCCGTGTAGCTGCAGGTGACAGGGAGCCCTTTTTGTTGTCAAATCCTGATGGAGCTTCCACATGAAAAACATTTCACTTGAGCTGCCGCTTTATTTCTCTTCCTTCCTCTCTGTCTTTCTGTGTAGATCTCAAAGGCTACAAGTACACCAGCAATACACAGACAGAAGGAGTCAATCTCGTGCTCCTTTTCTCCCCGACTTTTCTTTTTTGTCAGGCTTTCCTTCTGCCAGGCTCTCCCTTCTGTTTCTTTTTCTGACCAGCCCTTTTCTTTTCTCTGTTCCTCCAACCCACCGCTCCCTCCCCTCTTTCCTTCCTTCCCTCCCTCTCTCTGATTTATAGATCTGAGCTGGGTCTCAGGAGGAAAATACAAGTCAAGCCATTGTCATTTCAAACAGTGTGATAACCAGACACTGGGCTGCCCACTGACAACTCAGGGGAACTGGCCCTGGCTTTGACTGTTAGCTCCTGTCTCTCTCTCTCTCGCTCTCTCTCATGCTTCCTGTTTCTCTTTTTATTCTCTGTTTCTTTTCTTTCTTTTTCCTCACCTCCTCTCTCTTCTGCTTCCTCCTCCACCCCCGGCCCCCCGCAGGAGACTCTGTAGCACACTGTTGTTTGTTGCTTGCTGCAGTTGTGTCTTGCATCTGCACCTCTCTCTCTCTCTCCTCTCACTGTGCCGTGGGGGGCCGGGGGGAATAGTTGTCTTAGTGTGTGTACCAAGGTCAGTGCTCTCCACATGACAGTTCTCTGCCTCTTGACAAGGCGGGAAATCAATACTTTCGGACTTGTGGCGCTGCCCTCGGTGTAACAACAACACTGCCCAGCACAGAGCGCAGCTCAGGCACCTGACACATCCCCAGCCACCCCCCACCCCACCCACACCCCCAACATGCCCCTTGCCAGAGAGCTCCTTCCACTCCTCCTCTGACCCCTTCAGATTTCTCCAACCCTCTGTGTATCTCTTTACTACACCTTTCCTTTGTATACTTAATCTCTTCATGGCTTCCAGTTTAATGGATATCATATTTGCTGTTTTTTTTATGTCATGCAACATGTTTCTTTTATATCTCTGTATTTACTGTCACTCTCATATCTGTTGCATATAAGCGTCTTGGAGAGAAAAAAAAAACATGTGTCTTCAAAGAGCGGTGTGAAAGACAGAGGACCACAGACTAGTTAGCAAATGAGGGACACACTAATTACAGAGCAGCAGAGGATACATACACATATAAAGCGGAGCCATGGGCGACATTTTGTAATGTGGCACTAAAGCCTAACGTGCCTCCTTATGCTTTTTCACTGTCAGATAGATGCTCAGAGATTTGGAGAAAGCACTGCCAGTGCTCCCCTTACTGATTGTTAAGCTTGCCTCTTGGCCTGCCTCTAATGATGAGGGAGAGTGTGAGCAAGGCCAATTACAGCTCCCGTCGTTCAGCATTCAAACGGAGAAAAACTCGTGCTCTCGTTCCCCACAGAGCGCAGTCACAATCAACTGAGGCCCCCTGAGTGTCTCTGAAGGGGCGTGCGCAGGCCCGCACTAAGGCGAACTTTGTGTGCGTGACTGGACATCCATCAACAGGACCGTCTCCCCTTATCCCCAGGCTTACTCCCTGGGTTCAGCTGGAGTAAGGAAAATGCATCAACTAAAACAGCCACTTTAATGAATTAGATATTGAGCTGTTCATTAAAAAAATCAAATTCCCCGAAGTCAGCAGGGGATACACAGTAACACAGTCTAACATGGGGATGAATGCGACCGGTTTAGAGGAGTCATAAAACACGGGGATCTGATGACTTTACTGAATGTTCGCCAGAAACGTCTAATGTTTAGGAATTAGGGGCTTGTGAGGCAAGTTCTCTTCTTTTACCTGTCTTATTAAGTACTGGTTGTACTCTGAGCTTCTGCAGGCAAAACTTTATACAAATCAAGTTTTTTTTGTATCAAAAACAGAACGGTCTGTGATCGGAATCTCTGCAGATGAAGACAAAAGGGCTAGATGACTCCTCAGCTTTACATGAAAAAAAAAAAAATCCCTGGCAAGCGTGAGACTACACATCTGTGCAAGCAGATACCTGTTTTTATTGGCTGAGAGTCCAGGTAGTACTTAAACCCACTGCAGCAGTCTCTCCCAACACTGCTGACTCCTTGTGTTTCTACATGGACTTAAAAGACATGAAACACACTCCAGCTCCCACACCAGAGTACATTGCTTTCTGATCAAGAAAAAAATAAAGCTTGGTCACAATCAAATATCTATTGTCAGTCTGCTGAATGGCACTGTGGAAACAAAGGGTTTACTTTTTCTAAAGTGGTTTGATCTCTGGCAAACCACTACCAGCCTTGCCCTCATTTGACGGAGAGATTTAAAGGATGCTGTCCTCACTCCTCCTCCTCCTCCTCCTCCTCCTCCTTCTCTTCTGCTTCTCCCTAGATGAATGTGATCTAAACAGCCACATCTCCCTACTGTTTTTTCTTCTTCACAGTGACAGCCTTTCTCATGAATTAAAAGAGGAACCCATTGATTTTCCCATTGCTTAAATTTGCAACTTAATCCCCCAGATATGTCTAGAATGTAGTGCTCTGTCAATAAATGGCCACTGACGAAAGGCAGCGCGGATGCTCGCTGGAGAGAAGAGGAAGAAAAGGATGGCAAGACAAAGGAGCGGGAGAGAGGGTAGTGGTAGGAGTAAGAGTGGTGCTTTGCTGGCTTTGGGTTCACACTCTACATGATGCTACCAGAAAATGTTCTTTGACTATTAACTCCAATGAAATGTTGCACAAATTATGCATCATCTAACCAAACGTCCAGGAGAAAAAGAGAGCGCGATCCTGCCATACAGCTACTTCAGTCTGCTTTTTGCCAAAAAGGCAAACGTAGCACATCATTATGTTTACAAGGCTAATAAACCAATCACCATTGTACATCTGTACAGTGTAACCAGCCATACAGCATGGCCTTGCAGTGATCAAATAACATTATATAACTAAAAAGCCAACATGCTGGAAAGAAGTTGTCTGGAGCTGAGATGGAAAAAGCACACTTGTCCCCTCTGAGTGAGGGGTTCGAGGAAGTAACGGGATATCACAACTTCGCCCCTGACGCAAACAAGAGGAGAGAGCCCGTGCCCTAATTCACAACGAGCACCATAATGTTCTCATCTGACTACTAATGTAGTCTATAAATCTGTGCTACAGTACTCTGCTCTACATCAGTGTAATGCTTGGTATTAATAGCCCGATTTGTACAATGAGCGCAGAGTAGCCTACAGGCCAAGTGTTGCGTTTTGTGTTCACATGTACCAGATGAAAACTTCTTCCAGTTATTACTAAAAAAAATGAGAAACATGGAATCCCATGAAGGCACAGTAGAGGAACTGGACACTATATAAAATATAACACAAAGTGACCCTTACAGTTTTGCCCTCCTACACTCTGTCTCTGGTTGTAAACCCTATCCCTTAAGCCTCTGGGGTGGTATGGCTCCTTGCCAGTAGCTGTGCTGTTGTTGGCAGTGGATTTCCTTTGTGGCTTCAGTTCTTGTCTAGGCCATAACATGATACACACAAAGACCAACAAGCGTACACCAGTGTGCACACCATCCCACACACGTGATTGGCATATGCTGCACGCTATGCATGCACATCAGTGCATGTAATTATGAAAAAGGAAAAAACTAACAAAGCAACAACACTATTCTCAGCACTCATCTGGAGAAGACTTGAAGAATCAGGAAACAAGGGGGGGAGCACAATGTCTCCTTGACGAGGTTCATCTGTTTCCATTTTGGTGCAGATACTCAGGTTTTATTGCAGCAGTGTAGTATTTCATGGCAGATTTAGCCAGTGGTTTGGTTCCCCACTCGCTGCAGCTCTAATGGTGGCACATCTCTTGTAAATTGTGGCACACCAATAATCAACAATAGTTTGTAGCTGGATTCCACCAGCTCTCACTCACTGTGGTGACAAAAAAAAAAGAAGTTAAATCAAGTGCATGGTATTCGCTGCCATGATGCACACACAGTGGAGGACATGGAGTTAATGTCCAGGTAGCGCTTGGACTAGATAATTGTCCTGTTTGTTGTTCTAACTGTTTACAGCAGGCCCACTGCTGGAACATTTACTTTTCTTCTCATTTAGTGGTGATCTTATAATGCTTTTCAGTCCTGAAGACCTCATGTCATCATGCTGGGTCTGCATTTAAGTAAAATACGCAGTTTTCAGCAAGAAGCATTACAGTTTAAGGTTTAAATGTGTGTTTTGAATTTAAATCTTGCCGAGTTGTTAAAGACTGTGCGTATAAGTCACCGAGTGAGTAAGTAAGTCACTATCTCTGCTCATTTAAGGTTCTCTTCATCTACTTCTGGTTTTACAGTTATTGTATCAATAACTATTAACTGCCATTCATTGTTACCAGATGTTGCCACAAACTAAATGCTCTCTGCACGCTGAATTTGAAATTTCCTTTGTGTGATATTGGAACATGGGACAGAGATGTTTCTTCCTTAGAAGGAACATAGAAAATTATTCCATAAAGTTTGTCCCATGCAGTTGAAATTAAAAAAGAAACTAAAACATGCATTGTACAGTTATTTTACTGCACACCAACACTGGAAACCGCCCTCAAACTGGGTTCATTACAAACATAGCAGCGTAAAAATAACACATCGGTCATACAGTTAATACACTTTCTACAACCTGCCATCCTCTGCACATGCACACATCCATTTTCTGTGTGCGTGCGTGCGTGTGTGTGTGTGGTTCAGTGCTAGCAATGCAGATAGGCAATGACTCTCTGTCTCAAGACAGAAGTGTAGCGTTGAGTGTCTCTTAACTGGCTCGTTTAGTCCTGATGGCTTAAATGATTTCATCACTATTAATGACAGCGACCGTGGCTCCCTGCGTCGCGTTGCCAGATGCTCAGGGACCGCTGAGGTTCCCCCTCACTTCTTCTCACACCCTGCCTTTCCTCATCCCTCCTTCTGTGCAGTCTAATGATTGTCCTCTACATGCCCCCTACCTCTTCATTCTTGCTATTTTTCACAGCCACTGTGCCCTCCCATGGATACTAAAACATGGTGTAGCAATAGAGTGGTGGCACTCAGATTGCACGAGAGCAGGGTCAGCTTGCTGCAAGGCTGTAACACTGTTTAACAAGTCATCCAACAGGCCTGTGATTGTCATGAATCTTTACCAAGTACCAAGAAATTCAGTGAAAATAAGACTGCCAAGAATATTTGCACTGTCTCTCTCTCTCTCTCTCTCTCTCTCTCTCTGGGCTATTGAGTGAGCCAACAAATCAGCTATCAGCCCAGTTCCCAAGTTACTACAGAGGTCAGAGGTCAGATAAAGAAGGTCAGCTGGCACCAGACCAGGCTGGCCTCAGAGATCTTAACTCCAAATGGAATCAAAAGCCTTTCGACAGATGTGAGCTATTGCCACACAGAGCCCCTGCCTTCATTAGCTTTCTCGTGTAATTGTCAAACTAATTTTGAGACAGATGTACGGCTTTGTCTTGACTCATTTATGTGATTTTCATTCATTTGGATAATGAAAGAATTAAGTACCATTTTGGTCTCTCTTTTTTTATCCCTTTCCTTGTCTCTGCTGTCTCGTCAAGCTCTTTGTTCCAGCTATGTAATGACATTTTAGTTCTGTGTGAGTGTGAGTGTGCGTGTGCATGTGCGCAGGAAACCACTGCTGTTCAGCAAACGCAGAAGGGCCTTTGTCTTTCCTGGTATTGTAACCGATAAGCTTGGTAAGGGTTACAGACACACAACTCGCACAATAAATGAGCCCTCCTAAGAAGAAGAAAGCCCCGCGCCACAATCCGAGAGCGAGTCCTGTACAGTTTGTGAACTGGAGCATGTTACAGTAAAATTAAAAATCACTCCTTCAACATGTGTTTTCACTCTGTTAAGTGGAGGTACAGTTTCCCCATCATATTTGGTCTTTGGATTTAATTCAGTAACTGATTGCTGATTTTAAGAACGGCCAAAATGTCATGGGCTGCTTTTTGTTTTGTGTAGAATTCACTCCGTAGGTAAAAATCTAATTTCCTCTCAACTGAAAAAAAGAACATTAATACAAATTTTAAAATCACCATTTAGTATAAATTGTCAGTGTGTGTGTTTAAATTAAATTAAAGTTAAATTAAAGTTAAATTTAAAAAAAATATACACACTAACATGCAACAGTTCTGGCACAGTAGACGGAGCAGCCTTGTGTGAATGTTGTCCCGTGTGCACGTGCGCAGTTATAATTTCCCAGAGCCTAAATCTTCATTGATTCTGTTGCTTCTGTCTTCCCAAGAAACAGGGAGAGGATTATGCCTTCAAAACGAGCTTTCTCATTGCAGATATTAGGTCATTAATTTCACAGGCTTACATATGAAAATATTGACTCTTCCCAGACACCCTCACTATATCCTCTGTTATCGCCAAGGCCCTGCATTAATGCATGTTTCAAGTACTTGGCATTGATATGCCATTGATTTATTGTTTTGAGGATTTGAGAAATAAGCAAGTGCATTGAATTGGAATTTAATTACTAGACCTCTTAATTGATTTACTGTACACGGGAAAATCTGAGCATTGTGTGGGACAGAAAATTGCACTTTTAGGTGAAAACTTCTATGGCAAGATGAGAAATCTTGCATTTGTGTGCCAGATTAGTGTATGGGGTTACCAGGGGACCATCAGCCTTGGGACTGAAAGTCAGTGGCCTGGGTTTGAATCTGACCCACAGCCCTTTGCTCCTCGCTCTCTCGCTCTTTTCCTGCCTACTCTTCACGGTCGCACCATCTAATAAAGGCAGAAAGACCAAAATTAAAATAGAAAAAAAAAACAGTGTGAATGTATTTCTGTACTGTTTGTAAAACACATGCACATGAATTGCATTTAGTTTCAAGGTGGTTCCCAGCTGCTCTGCTTAACTACACTTTTTTCCAGGAGTTCCATGGAAATCTGATGATCTGTCCCAATGAAATGTAAAAGGAACTGGATGACACAGTTGTTCTTCTAAGCCATGTTGACTTGTCATTCCCATAAATGATCCCTGATTCACTGCACAGACAGGGGACTCTAAAGAGCACCACCCCTCTACTCATGTCCACTAAAATTATCCATGTCCCACAGACAAATATAAAGATCTAAAAGGTCTCAGAAGAAGGGAACATGGAAAACGGGTGGGAGATGGGTGCAGTGTCCCCACATAGCAGGCAAGGGATGGGCAGGCTTCAGGGAAACAATAGAGTGGGAAAGAAGGCGAGAGGGAGAGAGGGAGAGTGCAAAGGTTGTCACAGAGTAGTCACAGCACAGGACGAGGGGAAGGGGAGCCGGGAGTATATGTTCCAGCCTTTCACATCTGTTATTCGTTTGTACCGAGCTGGGAAGAAAATAGCAGGAAGCGTTCTGGTTGTGGCGGAAGATGAAAAGACAAGAAGATTGAATAAAAAAACATGTGTCGCACATGCACTGTGGCTGATTGGATGTGTCCCATGGATTATCCCTGCGAGCCGCTGCCAGCTTGAAAAAAATGCAGAGGCTGTGTACGCAAGCAAGAAGTTTTTCCCAATCATAAAGCAGTTTCACACACATATCTTCCCCCTCTCCACATGGCACAGGGTCCAAGTCAGATCCGTGCCCGTGCCCGTGACACACTGGTGTCTAACCAGCCCTCCAAGTTTTGTTTTCCCCACTCACCGCTGCCACAGCTCGGGTTACACTGCCTGCATCAGCTCACATCTGGGCTCCTGTGCTTCAACATGCTGTACTCAGCACACCAAAGCTTGTATCATTTGTCAGGCTAAGTGGCAGTGTTTTGCTTTGTTCATTAAAGACACACCAGGTGTGTACAACAGATGCAAAAATAGAAACAGATGCAACAGTCATCGAAAACACGACATGACAATGGCAAGTGGCAGCCATTAAAAGCTCGTCACTCGCCCACTCGGTGGGACCTCCCATCGCTAACGAGCTGAAATGTGGCGGGACACAGACAGGTAGGAGTAATGCTGCAACAATTATGCAAAGCATGCGTGCGTGCACACGAATGCACATGCGTGGGTTTTTGTGTGCACGCACGCATACGAGCGCGCATGTGCATGTGCGACATGCCACTTAGGGCCCATCCCACAGCTCATTAACAGTAATAAGTGACTGCCGCCACTTCTTTTTTGTCAGTGGGGATGCAAGCCAATCAATAGGGTCATTTCACATCATAACGGCTTACCAGAGCACATTATGGCACTTGTTCATGGCTGGGAATGGCTGCCATTAGTGGCATCGCCAGATTAGATAAGGGCTAGGTGGGTGAGGGGTTGGAGGGAGGGGGGCAGATGGAGAGAGAATTAAAGAGGAGGGAAGAGTGAGGTGGATCAATATATGGATAGTTATGGAGATAACATCACAATAGGGAGTCTGGGAAAGATAGCATTTTACAGGCTCCTGATTTTTTTTTTCTTGTGGGAGGCAGATAGAAAATGTGTGTGCGTGATGAAGCGGAAGGTGTGTGTTTGACCACTTGTCTATGAATGAGTCCAGTGAGTGTGCGTGTTCAAATGTGAGCAAGTGCTATGTGAGAGTAAGATTTAGTGATCCACTCACAAGTCCGCAACGTGCTCAGTGTGTGCATGTGTTGTGTTTGTGTGTGTGTGCGTGCGAGAGAGAAAGAGAGAGAGAGCGAGAGCTGTAAGTTGCACATATTTATTCAGCGTGTAAGTGAAGGAGAAGAATAAAATTAGGAGAGAGAGCCATGTACATAGAAACTTTGTTC
>VUQK01038534.1:31622-45474 GCA_015106715.1 Bujurquina vittata | reverse complement strand
TATGTGGACTGTTATTTTGGTTTCCTATGAGTTATCATATCTTCTGTTTGCATGAGTTGTTTCCTTATATTTTGAATTAGGATATGTGGTGACTTTCCTTAAAGAGTGTCACTGCATTCACTTATATGGGCTGTTTCAAACCTGCAGCAAAACACATCCCCCACAGCAACAGACACAGACGCACACACACACACACACACATTATATGCACACAGGAAGTCCCGTACACCTTGGCTAATGTATACCTTCCATGGGTTTTTCCACCACCGTGTGAGGGTAAGAAGAGCCAGGAATGTTGTTTTATTACTTGTGTTGTAAAACTGACTCACGTGACTTTACTTTGCAATAAAAGCCGCTGCAAAGGGAAGATGCGCTGAGAACTACTTCCTCTCTGGCTAAGAAGCGGAGATTCACGTCTCTGCTCCGGAGGTCAGAGGTGAAGTGTCTCCCTCGCTAGCGGGTATACCAAAGCTGTCTGTGTGTGAGTGCTCTTTGTTGTTATGAAATGATCTGAACCCATCAGCCTGAACAGAACAATAACCAACTTCAGCACAAATCACTGCCGGCACAAGTAAACAATGTAGGGCAAAATCACTCCAAGTGGTGGGTCGGTGATGGTCTGGGAGGCACAGACCTCTGCAGGCGAGGCAACGCCTGACTGGCATCGGGCATCAGGATGAAATCCTTGTGAGACCCTACACTGGTGCAGTGGGTCCTGGTTCCTCCTGGTGCACGACAAAGCGAGACTATGCAGTTCCTGGAGGATGAAGGAATTGATACCACTGACTGGCCCCCATGCTGACCTAAACCCAATAGAGCACCTCTGCAACATCACGTTTGGCTCCATCTGACACCTCCAGGCTGCGCCTCATACTGTCCAGGAGCTCAGTGATGCCCTGGTTCAGATCTGGGAGGACATCATCCATCATCTCATTAGAAGCTCCGACGTTATCAGGCATGCTTACAAGAAAATACTGAAGTTGCTGCAACTAAATCTTGGCAAACTGTTCCAGCTGCTGCATCATTGTTTCCACTTGGATTTTTGGGGCGTCTTTGAATTCAGCCTCTGTAGGCTGAATTTTTCTGTTTTCAGCAGTGTATAAAGAACATTTTTCTCGTGAATTTCTTTGTTGTTCATGTGTTTTTTAGATGATTTCTATCGGATATGCCTTCAGTGGTTAGATAACGATCTGTGATGTGTCTGTTTATGTGTCAGAGATTTCCTGCTGCTAATATGAACAGTCAGAAAGATTTCAGTTCTTTCATTTTGAGTTTTCTTCTGCAGTGCTTTCATTTTGACATTTGATGCATTTGATGCAACTTTACAGCCAAATCCCTTTAACCGTAGCGACGTTCCCATGAAAATCAGCTGTATTTGTGTTGACACTAAGTACCCCCAATTTTGGCCCTGTCTTCTTCTCGCTGCAGCTTCAGCTCAGTGAGGTTTGCAGCATTCATTCCTGCACAGCTCTCTGAAGGTCTCCCCACAGCACTGAGTCAGGCTGAGGTCTGGCCTCTGACTGGGCCATTTCAGAACCTTCATTTCCTCTTCATGTACAGCTCATGGTTCACTCAGTGACTGCAAGGAGCCCAAATCCTCAGCCCTCCTCCGCCGTGCTGACAGGTGGTCTGAAGGTGTTGGTGCTGATAGGCTGAGTTTGGTTTCCTCCAGACATGCCGTTGTGCATTCAGGACAAACATCTGCACTTTGGTCCAAAGGAGAGAAGAGCCTTTCTCCTGGCACTTGTTTCTTTCCACTGTATGAATAAACTGAATTGAACTGAGACCTTCCAAACAGGCCATACTGTTTCAGCCATGAATTTTAACCTTTACCACGCTAACAGAGGCCTGTGGAGTCTGACATGAGGCTCTTGAGTGTTTTGCACAGTCTGACCTAGGGATGAATTTGTTGGGAATTTGCAGCTCCTGGGACGATTGTGGTATTGCGTTATCACACACCTGAATCCTCCAGACCTGCAAACTTCCAAAACGTCTGCTTTTATAGAGTGCATTTGTGCATTTGATCTGCGGCACCTGGCTGCTTCTTACCCCATCAGCTCCTATGGAGGGGTTAAAGGTGTTTAATTTCAGTACTGATGAGTTCTTTTGATCTTAAATATCAGACATTCTTTCCTTCAAAGCAATCCAACACCATCGAATTTGTGGTTTCCTCTCCTGCGGATCTCTTCAAAAGCACTGCTGTTGGCTAAATGAGCTGCTGCCGTTACCAGAAAACAGAGCATGCTCCGCGGCACCTCCAAGGCGCCTGTTTGCTGCTGCAGCTCAGAACTTTGACTTAATTCATTCTGAATATTATCTGCCATTTGAAGACATGCAAAAACGTATTTCCATTTTCTCACAGTAGCATCTGCAACTCACTGACTCACACTGAAACCCGCACGAACACTCACTTGCAGAGCGGCCACAGAAACAGAGGTGGGGGGTAAAAGTTGAGTCTCTGTGTCTCTGTGTTGTCATGTTTTCCACTGCAGTACTGCTGAAATGCAGCAGTCCACCCCCTCGACGCTTCGATAGCACATCCCCACCATGCAGCAGCACAAACACAAGTCCAAACAAAGACATTGTCTGCTGGCCTGTGTTGTCATTTATAACTGCCACGATTCTCATTTACCGCCTACAGCGTGTTAGCTATTTTTTTTTAATCTTTTCTGCATCTAAGATGCTTAATAACAGGCTTCCTGATGCTATGCAAGAAGGCTTCAACAATGCCTGCGCACTGTGAGAGTTTGTACTCAGTGAATAAAAAAAGGTGACCAAAATAAAAATTAAAATAAAACTCGCTGTATTAGTGTCACTGCAGTGTAACAACTTTGTAATTGTTATGCACAGTTGTGCAGTTATAAATGCAGTTTTTGACAGTTTTTTAGGTACACCAGGTTTTTCCATGCAAACTTTGCCAGCAGCTGTCCTGGTAACTAAATCATTGAAAGAATCATTGAAAGAGTTCTGATCAGAGCTTAATGTCTTTGTTGACTTTACACCAACAAAGAAATTGAATGTAAATATATAAATAAAAGAAGCACTAGGATTGAACCTTGGGGAACTCCAGTTATAAAGTTGGTTTGCTGAGTTTTCACTCTATGTATAAAAACAGACAAAAAGAAACTAAAAACTGATCCCCATAAAAAATATTTTTTGCCGCCTGTTTGCTTCTACAGCTGTTGTGAAGTCCCTCAAAGACTCTTTATTGACCACACAGAAACACACAATGCTGCAGCTCTTGTTTCTGTGGGGAAGCACAGCTGTGGTTCTTAGAAGTCCCAGCCTCACACACAAACACGCAGTCAGTTCGCAGTGCATTGTGGGCAAGTGCTGCACTTACTGTAAGAAGGGCTACATGACATTTACCAGAAGTGATGTCACGGGAAGTGACATCACAGCTGTGGGTTACAGGGTGGGGGTCTAGCTTGTAGCTGCAGAAGCACCCGGACCCGCCTGTCTGTCTGCAGAGGCTTGTGGTCTGAAGTTTATTGTTGGGCCTGTGCAAGTCCACAAAACATGGAAATCAGTCTAAATTGATTTGTTTTTAAATCTGCATCAACATTTAAAAATAGTGTAAAATAATTATGGAGATAAAGATATGATGTTAAAAGAGAATAATAAGCTTATGAAAAACAAAGCATGGATGAATATTTAACCAGGGGAATCCTGGCTTTTATACTTGTGATACAAATGATGCTACCATGGTTTCATTTATGCAACGTGAACCAACAATGGAGTTTGCACAAAGTGCCATGAAGCTGCATCCCTTAAATGAATGCTCCACACAATGTACAGTAAGTAGAATATATAAATTTGTGTGCCACATTTCATTAATCAAAAGAAACTACATTCATGTGACAAAGCGGTTTCACGATGCAGTCAGACTCTGCTGGCCTCAGTTAGCATGTTAAATGTTAACGTTCATGACGGCACAGTTGGAAAAACACTGAACAAGTGCGGCTTGTTTGGAAGGAGTTCCAGCAGACAGCCTCTTCTCTGACAGAGCATGGCAGCATGGCTTCGGTTTGCAAATCTGCACCTGAACAAACCACAAGTCGTCTGACAAGCGATGTTTGTCCATAATGCACAGCAGCACATTTGGAGAAACCCAAACACAGCATATCGGCAACACCTCACACCAGCTGTCAGCACGGTGGTGGAGGGGTGAGGATTCGGGTTGGCTTTGCAGCCGCAGGACCTGGGCACCTTGCAGTCACTGAGTCAAGCATAAACTCCTCTGTATGCCAAACTATTCTGGAGTCAAATGTGACATTCCAAAGTTACCATTACTGTAATCACATTACATTTTTCATTAACACAGTAAAGTAACATTTCACTGCACTAAATTCAGTGAGAACGTTAAAGTTACAATTATGATGCTACTCGTGTAACTGAGGTTCTTCAGATATCTGTATGACAGGCAGATAGGACAAAAAAATGCTTTTTTCTTCCTGCACTCTCATGCACGCACAATCGAATGATTTCAGTTTGTGTGGATGGAAGAGGAAAAAAGTGGAACATCTAAGCTTTTGAGGAGTGGTAACATGAACATTACTTTTATTTTTATTGCACAAAAGATCACAAGAGCACGATGCTAAAGTTCAAGCTGCAACAACTGGATTATGCTGCTAACACAACACTGGCTCTTTGCAAGGATCTGCACAGACAGCATGCTAGCACGAAGCTAGCCAAGGACCCAGAATGAGGCTAAAGGTGAGTGTCTGCAGACCTGATGTACTGCAGATAACAAAGGCAGTGATAAGAATCAGGCTTGTGGCCTCTCCATGTTTCTGCCGCAGCGTCACTTTAAAGTCTCTTTGGGCTGATTTTTGTGTTCAAACATAAAAGCTGAAAGAAAGATGTCCTCATTAGGAGAGCGATTTGTGCCAGTGTGTGGGACTCCAGCCTCAGGTTTATAGTTAATTGATAATTACGTGATTGAAACTGCCTTCCTCTTTATTAGTACAGCTCTGGTACACCAGCAGTTCACTGCGTCTAACCTGTTGTTTTGGTGTCACCACAGCTTATTCTTTGAATTTTGGTGCAGCCTGGTTTCCTCTCGGTTTGGTGTCTTGTGGTGTTTTGGTTTTCCTTTCTTTGGGTTCTCAGCTTTGGTTGGTGCTCAGACTGGAATTTTTGGCAAAGCGGTGTGGCAGCCTTGTTTTCTATAGCTGCAGCTCTGCTGGACATTTGAGATGAGCTCTGATCAACATGGAGCAACATTACAGATGTTTCCCTCCAGCCCCACTCTTACTGCAAGGATGACCTGCACTGAAACCCAGAACATGAGTGAATTGAGCAGAAGGGGGAAACACAGGAGGCCGAGACAGCGAACTGGAACTGAAACAACCACAAGTGGCACTGGAAGAACTAACAGAAGCGCCCGAACGGGAGCTGAACATACAATACCTACAAATAGCAACTAAAACAAAACCAGGACTAAAGTCTCGCTGAGTAAACAGAACCAGAGTACACAAAACTAAATATAAACAGGAAGTGCATAAAAAATGAAATGCTTCAAAACTCAAGAACAGATGTGTTTGGCTTTATTTCTGATTAATTTGTTCCCCGTGTCACGGCCTGCTGATAATTAGCTGACACGGGAGCGCGATGCAGCCCACCTGGGCCTTCCAGATGGTTGTGTGTGCGTTAGCTGGTGATGCACTGCAGCAAGAGTTACACTGAATCATCTCTGCAGCAGGAGCGGGACGACAAACATTCATTTTACTGTGCAGAAGTTGCACTTTTTATTAGGACTGGACAGCCCGGTCTCACAGCACTTCATGAATGAATCAGCTATAGGTCATCATGGACACAAATTGTTGTTTTTCATATCTGTGAACACAACTTTGTGCGTGATTAGTTTCATATTCTCATATTGTGGAGAACATCTGTCGATCTCTCTCTTCAGGCAGGAAGCCAACGCTGAGGCTTTGCTTGGCAGTCTCTGAGGCCTCGGGTGTAACAGCCTGTTGTACTTCTTGGACCCCCCCTCTCTTCATCACACCTTTCTGCAGCTCTGATGCTGGCGACCGTTTCAACCCAAGCATGATGCTTCTTCTAAACGTAACCCGCTTGTTTTTACTGCTTAAACAAAACCATTTATTTAAAAATGATGTGAAAACTCTGTGAGCGCCCCTCCAACCTCCAACTTTCATCTTTAATCAGCACTTTCCAGCGTTTAGTGACAAAAGGTTGCGTTCAGGGACACAATAATGTTGGGAATTTTGTGTTGAGGAACATGAAGAAAATTGAAAATTAATGTTCAGCAACAGGAATCAACAGATGAAAGGTCGGGAAAAAGCACAGGAGGAGATTTTTTTGGGACTATTTGACCGTAGCCCGGGTTTTCGGAGGACCGAGGACCTGTCACATCAAACCGAAGCGCATCATCATAAAAAAAACTGCAAACACGTGAAACATAATCTGCTGCATTCTGTTTTATTCAGGAGCATTTGTCTGCCCGTGCCAATCAATAAATTAACAATAAATAATCAACAAACAACTTAAATAGCAAATAAATAAAGAAAACTACAACATGTCAGTGAACTACTACAGTACTCTAACTGTTCAGAGTTGTAGTACATTTAAGTACTTTGTACTGTAAACATCATCAGTTGTCATCGACACCGCAGTGGAGAAGTCGGCAACGACGACAAAAAGTCAACTTACACAATAAAATCACGTGAAAATTTCACAGGAAATTCATCACATAACAGATGTTACACACGTTCGTCACCATGTTTGTGAAATACTTTGACACAATGTTTCAGAAGGATAAATCCCAAAACCTTCTGTCCAATCAGTAACGAGCAGTCAGTCTGGGCCCGCCCATTTCTCCACTGCGGTCCAATCTCAGTGCATCAGGAGCAAGTTTCACTCAGAAAGAATTCAGATTTCTTTTTTTAAAATACAACCAAAAGTTACACAATATTTACTTCAAAAATACATTTTAACAGCATTAAACATCATCTGTTCCCTGAGCTTTTAATAATGTGCATTTTTTAAAAATATATATATAAAAAAAGTGAAACGCTATGTTGAAAACTATTAGTTATCTCAGGATCCTACAGTGGAAATATTCCCCAGGATCACCTTGTCATGCTGCTTTCAAGTATCAGACACCAAACTTTATTTCAAAAAATATTTTTCCAAGGCTCCAATGTTTTAAGGCTTAGGCTGCTGGTCCGCTGTGAGTCTCATAAATATATTAAAAACTACCAACTCGGCACACTGGCTTCAATCCAAACATCCTTGTTTTACTGTTATTGCGGTTTATGCCCTTCAGGTGGTGGTTTAGACCCTCGGGCGACCTTTGGCCTTCGTTTGCCGCCTCCGCCGGCGCCGCCGCTGCAGCTTGATTTCGGGGAGTGAGCTGGCCTCCTCGTACAGCTGCGGCAGCTGCCAGAGCGCTTTGCTCTGGATGATGCGGTCGTCCATCTGCAGGAGAGACACAAGGACAAGTTTAAGAGTGATGCTCACGCAGTCACAGAGAGGACGTTTGGCAGGATTAAATGACAAAACCACAGCTGTTAATGTTTCAAAGCCCTCCATCATACTCCCTGAGCGGGGAAAAAAGGACTTTTCTGGAGAAATGTCGACACTTTTTGTCCCATCATTGCCAAGAAATGTATTAACAGAACAGAAATGGCAGCTTTTGATTGCACAGGGTTTGGGTTCATGCTAGGCCTGGTACTACACACCAGCCCATGGTGTCAGTATCAGATATACACACAACCAACACTCTCTATTAAAGCTCTTCATAATCTCTGCATAATCCTCACAAAGGCCTTCCACAAACATCACTGTGGGCCTTACACAAGCCAGGACCTTTAGGTCTGTGTAAGTCTTCCCATAAGAACTTTAAGCCCCACATTAGCCCCTCGTGGACATGACTGAGCCCACCATGAGCCCCTCTTTCACCACACAATCATTCAGACTGCTCTACCTTGATGTGTCTGAGGGTCTGCAGTCCCTGCAGGAGCTTCTCCTGCTCCTGATAGCGGTGCTTCTTCAGCTCCTTCACCTTCCACAGGATGTAGTTCAGCTCTGACCTCAGATCTCGGCCCGCTGCCGATCCCGCGCTGTTGGCGCCGCTGGAGGCGGCGGTGACGACGGAGCCAGGCTGGGCGCTGCTGCCGGCAATCTGGGGGCTCGGAGTGGGCAGCTGCTTCAACATGTGGCCGAACAGCTTCTCGTAGGAATCTAAAACGCCACCCATGAAGACCAGTTTGGTCTGAGAGAGACAGACACAGAGGCATTGGATTTATATTCACCAAGTCACCAGCCGTTTTTACTAAATATGCTTTGAGACACCAAGCAACAAATAAAAATACAAGAACAAAACCAGAAACAAGAAAATAACAAAGAATAAATATAAATGGCAACCAAAAATGAGGCCATACAGGCCCGAGTGTCCATAAAGTGTGGAGTGTGACGTGCAACGGCCAGCGGGGATGCAAAGTGTAAAAGCTAAAAACAGAAGTATATCAACTTAGAGAGAAGCTGTGGTATAATGACTACATTGCTTGACAAAAGGTGCTAAAAGCTTTTTTCACAATGGAAAAAACTCTGTGGTTTCCCACACAGCAGTTAAGCTGAGTGTAGATTTGGGCTGAAAGGGGAATGCCGCTCATTGACTGCTGCTGAGCGTCTCATCCAGGCACCGCGAAGAGGACTGAAACTAGTCTGGATGTCAGAGACGACCGTGATGAGACGCTGTCCTGCAGCCTGAGAGAGGCGACAGCACCACGCAGCTGACCAAACAGGCTCAGACGTGTCAGACACTTCCTCAGGTGGTGGGGGGGCAGACTGGGTTGAATCTAACATGACTCATTAGAAGTGTCTGAACTGGAAAAATGCTTCACTAAGCAGGAAAACCCAGTGGGTGGCCGTGGACTTTATGCTAAACACCATCTATCTGTGCACCAGCCTGTCACCTATGTGAGCACCAGCACGCGCATGAATGAGTTTTTCCAACTTTTTTTGACTAACCCGCCAAAATGTTTCCTAAAAGCATCCGAGCGAGCCGGTGCCGACCAAAGTCAGAGGCTAAACTTCACATCGGTTTGCTTCATGTTTCCTCGTTATCTGCTCTGATCGTCGTGCTAGTGCGCTGACAGTTCGCTTCAGGCTCCACATTTAATAAAAATCAATAAGACTGCAGTTATCTTTTTATTGCTTGAACCTGATTCCCGTCTTAGTCAAACACTGCAGGCCGGAGCTTCGGTCAGCATTGGAAACCAAGCATAAAGCCATCCTGTAGCAATGCTGACGAAAAAGTGAAAGTTTGATCAGGATCTGAGAAAGGCTGCATATCGCAGAGCCAGCAAAGCAAAAGGAAAAACCCACAAAAACCTCAGCGCACACTCCTGGAAACACCTGCTGACTCAGGGAGTGCGCGTTAGATGGTGTTCAGAAACAAGCCTGCTCGCAGCTTTAAAGCCGCCTGACCACACTTCTGTCTGCACTCGTCAACAGAAAGCTACAAGTCAAAGTGAAGCAGGCACTCATTGTGATAACACCATCCAGAAATCCACTTTAGTGCTGAAGATGCTGAGGATAGAGGCGGGGGGGTGGATACATATAGAACTGGGATGGTCTTTAAGCTGAGATTAAAGCTGAGTCTCCTCACTGCTTCGTGGATATTCTCTCATTTGCACGTGATGTAAACTCTTAGAGCCATTTCTATGGACGCCATGGACACGTTACACTTTTGTGCACAGACGACGTGTTCCCCATCGATCAAACGACTCACCTCCATTTTCCCCCCGAGCAGCTCATTCGAGAAAACGGGCTTCCCATCGAATCTTTCCTTGTTGGAAATTTTCTGCAAAAGACACAAAAACAGATGTTTTTACAGTTTGCGTTAAACGTGAATATTCAATAATAGCTCCATAAAACTGTTACAAAGGGCTTCACATTGGCTTTTATCCCACCATTCATGAACCTATAAAACTGAGCCGACCTGATGGGCTGAGGGAGCCTGTTAAAGTTAAAGATCCTGGAGATTCTGAATATCACTGGAAGCCGGCTAGTTTTTGTTAGCAGGCTAGCTGCTGCATCGGGGACACGAGCGAGAACAATTCAGCCTGACGGGTCCAAAAGGTTGGAAATTTATCTCTAACCAGTAACTAACTATGAAAACTTTGGAAAGTAGCCCCCCTGGTGCATTCAAAGGCACTCAGGTATACTGAGGCTGAGGTCACATGTGGAGATTGTAAATAATGTATGTAAATAGTTTTTTCTAAAAGAAAAAACTGTCTGTGTTTATGACCTGTTATTAGTGGTGCCTTCAAGGACTGCCTGGCATGAAGTTTACATTTGTTAAGAAACCAAAAAATGACGGCAGAATGAAAAACCGCGACGGGCATTTCAGCTGTTTGAAAACAGAGAAACCTGCTGGTGCATTCAGGGACACTCCCACATATGATGAGAGTCTGTCCCTGAATGCACCACGACAGGCAGCATCTGTGCACCTCTGCATCACCACATGACTGATATCAGTCTCAGAAAGTTTCACTGCGTATGACGCCGAAGGGTGGGTGCAATATTTAGCAGCTCGTGGGTGAAAAGGGTCCTTTAAGCAGACCCTTAAATGGAAAATTATAAAGGCTTCTTTGCACGTGTGTGTGTGTGTGTGTGTGTTTGTGGTGAGAGCATCACTGTGACAAGCGAGAGGAAATACAAAGCCCGTAGAGCTACACAGAGTGGTACTACACGAGTACTAAGTAGAAGTTGGAGTGCAGCGAGTACTCACATAGTGCTGCAGGAGGCTCTGGATGGTCCGGTTCATTTCTTGGGGGATGTAGGATCCTCTGACATGACAGGCAAAAAGCCACAGGCACAGACAGACTGCGGCCCTCACAGTGGTAGCCATCATATCCCTGCTTGTATCAGCCCCGAGTACTTGTCGAGTCTTCAGTTTGAGTCCCAATCCGGGCTGGTGTTTTCAGTTCCTGTCGGAGCAATGCCGAGGTCGGATACAGGCCGAGTGGTGTCCTCTCTGACTGACTGACGGTGCCTCTCTTACCCTGAAGTTGGCTCCAACTGTTTGACTTGTCTTGAAAGGGTTTATTTATAGTGAGAGAGAGAGAGATGTCGCGATGATCTAGGTGTGAAAATGTGGTTGTGCAGTTTCCTTTAAATCAACAAACTTCATAGAAGAGGGTGAGGGGTCGGCTTTCCACTCATGCACATCACACCTTAATCATCTGCTCACTGCAGAATTTTAGGTCTCCCATCAGCTTTATTGAAATTTGTGCTTTTACTGGTCAGACTTGAAATTGCAGAGGGGGTCTAAAGGAGGCCTGCATGCATGCAACCCCCCCCCAAAAGCATGCATTGAGGTTCCAGCAGCATTGCCTGGAAAGCACGCTGCGTGACAGGGTGAGGTGGCGGCCTGCGTCGGAAATCATTAGATCCAGCGAAGCCGTTACGGAAATCATTACACCTCCGGTGAATCCACTGCCTCTGGGATTTCACAGCCACCCCCTGACGGCGGTGCGCGCACGCGCCACGCCTCACCGATGAACTAACGCATCAGTTTATCAGCGTCTCTTACAAAGTCATAATTTGATCTAATGAAAGCGCCGTCGTTTCTCAATCCGTGAGGTCATCAGCTTTGACGATTCACACATGGCACTCGGATATGTCATGTCCCGTTTTTAACATGGTACAAAGAAAGGAATCCTTTTTCACCTGTTTGGCATGTCCAAAACTGAAATACTATAACAGAGTTAAGTGAAAGGTCTGAAAGGAAACGTGTGCACGCCTCATCAGCATGCATGCTAAAACACCAGCTAACCCTCATCCTCAGTGGGTTTAGGGTTTGGGTTAGGCAGCTGCTGGATGTTACGAGTTTAAAACATGTGTGCACATTTAAAAAAAACAGACAGGAGGAAATTGTGTGCTTGCCGTGGGATATTTTCAGTTGTGGACTGACACACATTTGGAGTTCCAGCAAACATTTATGTCATTCACAATGAGCTAAAAAAGGCTTTTAACCCTGTGAGGTCCAAACCATCATTGGTAACGACCCCAGCACACTGACCAAATGGGACCGATCTGTTTGGAAAGAAATATCAGTTTGACTCATGTCACTTATATTATACTTTTATTATTGTAGCTTATTTACCGACACATAAAACGCCTTGAGGCGATTGCTGTGAGGCGCTATAGAAATAAAACTGAACTGAATTGATCTCCAATTCTTTGAGCATTTGGGACATCAGACTACTGGGTGGATGATCTTAAGCTCATGCCATCATGCAGCAGCCTCCCCTTGCCTTTATTTATTTTCTGTTTGAGGATCACTACCTTTACTCACCTGCTTGATTAGGTGATGTCATATATAATTTTTAATTTTTAAACTAATTTTAGAATCTGTCCGACTGCCCATTGATTCTGCTTTGCACAGAGTTACACATTAAAGTCCGAGGACAGAATGTGGGGTCAGGGCCATCGTCGGTGATGCCGTGGACCTCACAGGAGTGACAGAAAGAGCGTTCGTATTTAGTAACGGCTGCCCATCATGCAAACAGACGTAATGTTACCCACGCGCTGGGAAACATTGCGTGCATTGTAACATTGTGGAATATATGTGCCTGTTGGTGCTGACTGGGTAACACCTATGACACATCTGACAAACATGAGAAAATGCAGCTCAAAGCCCGTTTCCCGCTTTTGCACTTGGTTTAAAGGAAACTGGTTTTTCAGGACAGAAACCGAAGCAACGTGTTGCATCTGGACAGGTAGCGTCTGAGGTTTTACTGGAAACACTAAAGTTTTTTGATAATGTGTATTTACACTGAGGCACTATTACCTGCAGATCCTTCTTTTCCATCTCTGAAGATGTGCCTTAGCTATTTATTTTAGGCCCTGATTTTGGATGTGCAGCATGTTTACTGTGGTACAAATAGCTGCAGTGATGCAAGCATACCTGGAAATACCATCTATAATGCAAAAACAATTTTAATAAGATTGAAAATCTGTATTGTACATGGTCACCTTTGTTCTTCAGCACACCCTGAACCCTTTGTGTGGACACTCGCACCAGATTGCTGCTGGTTTTCAGTACAGTTCACATTACCATTTCATCCTTTCAATTAGGAGCCTTTTTTTATGCTTTAGTGATTACTGGACTAAAAATGAGTGAAAAAGCAGCCAATGCCCAATGAAAAACTCTGAAAACCCTTCAGAAAGCCTGAAGCACCATTGCTCAACACTATATAACACAATATAAAGAACTGATAGGTGGCTTAAGCCAGTCTATGGTAACAACCATTATAGTTTCATAAATGATGTTTGATGTTTTATTGTAACGCATAATGAGGACGTAATTTTTTAATAAAATTTTTTGTCACATAGATACAGTTTCTTACTTTTATATCATGGAAATACACAAAATATAAAATATCACCAAACTTCCAATTGTACTGTATCTATTTACTGTTCAGGCCCAGAGCAGCATAAGTTTTGTCAGGTGCAGGATTTTAATGAAAATTCGATTAAAATTACATGATAAGGAAAATGAGCAGCTCGATAGGACTGTGAATAATCTCAGGTACTCTAAAATAAAATACTCCGCTACCCGAGTCGCACGGCACCGTATACTCTAGGTGAGACTGCGTGAAGATTAGTGTGCATGCAAATGAGATTGAAGTATTAGCTAAAAGTAATGCATAACAATAAAAATGTAAACATTTGGAAATTGGGACAATCAAATAACCAAGAGTTTAAATCACAATTAACGGTTTAATTTGACCTTTACTTACACTATAAAAATAAAACTTTCATAATTAATAAAATATCCCGGATGAGCCCCCAGTTACACTACAAAACAACTTGA